>JAEIFX010000272.1:0-129668 GCA_018904325.1 Drosophila murphyi | reverse complement strand
ATTCAGTTTTGTATCAAAAATCGAGCAAATTCTAAAAATACCTTCATATTTGAAGTGGAGCCATTTTTGACGGAGATATGGCCATTAATATAATACATAAATTTGGATGAGTCTGAAGACATTTTCTTTAAATGCAGTTTTGTTTTAAAAATCGAGCAAATTCTAAAAATACCTTCATATTTGAAAAGGGGCCATTTTTGACAGAGATATGGCCATTAACTTAATATATAATATTAGATGAGTCTGAAGTCATTTTCTTTAAAAGCAGTTTTGTTTCAAAAATCGAGCAATTTCTAAAAGTAACTTTATATTTTATGTGGGGCCATTTTTGACGCAGATATGGCCATTAATACAATATATAATTTTAGATGAGTCTGAAGACATTTTCTTTAAATGCAGTTTTGTTTCAAAAATCGAGCAGAGTATAAAAATAACTTCATATTTTATGTGGGGCCATTTTTGATGGAGATATGGCCATTAATACAATATATAATTTTAGATGAGTCTGAAGTCATTTTCTTTAAATGCAGTTTTGTTTAAAAAATCGAGCAAAGTCTAAAAATAACTTCATTATTGGCGTGGGGCCATTTTTGACGGAGATATGGCCATTAACATAATATATAATTTTAGACGAGTCTGAAGTCATTTTCTTTAAATGCAGTTTTGTTTAAAAAATCGAGCAATTTCTAAAAGTAACTCCATATTTGAAATGGGGCCATTTTTGACGGAGATATGGCCATTAATAAAATATATAACTTTAGATGAGTCTGAAGTCATTTTGTTTAAATGCAGTTTTATTTCACAAATCGAGCAATTTCTAAAAATACCTTCATATTTGAAGTGGGACTATTTTTGATAGAGATATGGCCATTAATACAATAAATAATCTTGGATGAGTCTGAAGACATTTTCTTTAAATGCAGTTTTGTTTAAAAAATCGAGCAATTTCTAAAAGTAACTCCATATTGGAAGTGGGGCCATTTTTGACAGAGATATGGCCATTAATACAATATATAATTTTATATGAGTCTGAAGTCATTTTGTATAAATGCAGTTTTGTTTCACAAATCGAGCAATTTCTAAAAATACCTTCATATTTGAAGTGGGGCCAATTTTGACAGAGATATGGCCATTAATATAATATATAATTTTAGATGAGTCTGAAGTCATTTTGTTTAAATGCAGTTTTGTTTTAAAAATCTAGCAAATTCTAAAAATACATTCATATTTGAAGTGGGGCCATTTTTGACGGAGATATGGCCATTAATACAATATATAATTTTAGATGAGTCTGAAGTCATTTTGCTTAAATGCAGTTTTGTTTCAAAAATCGAGCAAATTCTAAAAATACCTTCATATTTGAAGTGGAGCCATTTTTGACGGAGATATGGCCATTAATATAATATATAATTTTAGATGAGTCTGAAGACATTTTCTTTAAATGCAGTTTTGTTTAAAAAATCGAGCAAATTCTAAAAATACCTTCATATTTGAAGTGGGGCCATTTTTGACGGAGATATGGCCATTAACATAATATATAATTTTAGATGAGTCTGAAGTCATTTTCTTTAAAAGCAGTTTTGTTTCAAAAATCGAGCAATTTCTAAAAGTAACTTTATATTGGAAGTGGGGCCATTTTTGACGGAGATATGGCCATTAATACAATATATAATTTTAGATGAGTCTGAAGACATTTTCTTTAAATGCAGTTTTGTTTCAAAAATCGAGCAAAGTCTAAAAATAACTTCATATTTTAAGTGGGGCCATTTTTGACGGAGATATGGCCATTAATACAATATATAATTTTAGATGAGTCTGAAGTCATTTTGTTTTAAATGCAGTTTTGTTTCAAAAATCGAGCAATTTCTAAAAGTAACTTTATATTGGAAGTGGGGCCATTTTTGACGGAGATATGGCCATTAATACAATATATAATTTTAGATGAGTCTGAAGACATTTTCTTTAAATGCAGTTTTGTTTCAAAAAATCGAGCAATTTCTAAAAGTAACTTCATATTTGAAGTGGGGCCATTTTTGACGGAGATATGGCCATTAATACAATATATAATTTTAGATGAGTCTGAAGTCATTTTGTTTAAATGCAGTTTTGTTTCAAAAATCGAGCAATTTCTAAAAATACCTTCATATTTGAAGTGGGGCCATTTTTGACGGAGATATGGCCATTAATACAATATATAATTTTAGATGAGTCTGAAGTCATTTTCTTTAAATGCAGTTTTGTTTCAAAAATCGAGCAAATTTCTAAAAATACCTTCATATTTGAAGTGGGGCCATTTTTGACGGAGATATGGCCATTAATACAATATATAATTTTAGATGAGTCTGAAGACATTTTGTTTAAATGCAGTTTTGTTTCAAAAATCGAGCAAAGTATAAAAATAACTTCATATTTTATGTGGGGCCATTTTTGATGGAGATATGGCCATTAATATAATATATAATTTTAGATGAGTCTGAAGTCATTTTCTTTAAATGCAGTTTTGTTTCAAAAATCGAGCAATTTCTAAAAATAACTTCATATTTGAAGTGGGGCCATTTTTGACGGAGATATGGCCATTAATACAATATATAATTTTAGATGAGTCTGAAGTCATTTTCTTTAAATGCAGTTTTGTTTCAAAAATCGAGCAAAGTCTAAAAATAACTTCATATTTTAAGTGGGGCCATTTTTGACGGAGATATGGCCATTAATACAATATATAATTTTAGATGAGTCTGAAGTCATTTTGTTTAAATGCAGTTTTGTTTCAAAAATCGAGCAAAGTCTAAAAATAACTTCATATTATTTGAGTGGGGCCATTTTTGACGGAGATATGGCCATTAATACAATATATAATTTTAGATGAGTCTGAAGTCATTTTCTTTAAATGCAGTTTTGTTTAAAAAATCGAGCAATTTCTAAAAATAACTTCATATTTGAAGTGGGGCCATTTTTGACGGAGATATGGCCATTAATACAATATATAATTTTAGATGAGTCTGAAGTCATTTTGTTTAAATGCAGTTTTGTTTCAAAAATCGAGCAATTTCTAAAAATAACTTCATATTTGAAGTGGGGCCATTTTTGACAGAGATATGGCCATTAATACAATATATAATTTTGGATGAGTCTGAAGTCATTTTCTTTAAATGCAGTTTTGTTTAAAAAATCGAGCAATTTCTAAAAATAACTCCATTATTGGAAGTGGGGCCATTTTTGACGGAGATATGGCCATTAATACAATATATAATTTTAGATGAGTCTGAAGTCATTTTGTTTAAATGCAGTTTTGTTTCAAAAATCGAGCAATTTCTAAAAATACCTTCATATTTGAAGTGGGGCCATTTTTGACGGAGATATGGCCATTAATATAATATATAATTTTAGATGAGTCTGAAGTCATTTTCTTTAAATGCAGTTTTGTTTCAAAAAAATCGAGCAAAGTCTAAAAATACCTTCATATTTGAAGTGGGGCCTTTTTTGACAGAGATATGGCCATTAATATAATATTTAATTTTAGATGAGTCTGAAGTCATTTTCTTTAAATGCAGTTTTGTTTCAAAAATCGAGCAATTTCTAAAAGTAACTTCATATTTTATGTGGGGCCATTTTTGACGGAGATATGGCCATTAATACAATATATAATTTTAGATGAGTATGAAGACATTTTCTTTAAATGCAGTTTTGTTTCAAAAATCGAGCAAATTCTAAAAATACCTTCATATTTGAAGTGGGGCCATTTTTGACGGAGATATGGCCATTAATACAATATATAATTTTAGATGAGTCTGAAGTCAATTTGTTTTAATGCAGTTTTGTTTCAAAAATCGAGCAAAGTCTAAAAAGAACTTCATTATTGGCGTGGGGCCATTTTTGACGGAGATATGGCCATTAATATAATATATAATTTTAGATGAGTCTGAAGACATTTTCTTTAAATGCAGTTTTGTTTCAAAAATCGAGCAAATTCTAAAAATACCTTCATATTTGAAGTGGGGCCATTTTTGACGGAGATATGGCCATTAATACAATATATAATTTTAGATGAGTCTGAAGTCATTTTCTTTAAATGCAGTTTTGTTTCAAAAATCGAGCAAAGTCTAAAAATAACTTCATTATTGGAGTGGATCCATTTTTGACGGAGATATGGCCATTAATACAATATATAATTTTAGATGAGTCTGAAGTCATTTTCTTTAAATGCAGTTTTGTTTCAAAAATCGAGCAAAGTCTAAAAATAACTTCATTATTTGAAGTGGGGCCATTTTTGACGGAGATATGGCCATTAATACAATATATAATTTTAGATGAGTCTGAAGTCATTTTCTTTAAATGCAGTTTTGTTTCAAAAATCGAGCAATTTCTAAAAATAACTTCATATTTTAAGTGGGGCCATTTTTGACGGAGATATGGCCATTAATACAATATATAATTTTAGATGAGTCTGAAGTCATTTTCTTTAAATGCAGTTTTGTTTCAAAAAATCGAGCAAATTCTAAAAATAACTTCATATTTGAAGTGGGGCCATTTTTGACGGAGATATGGCCATTAATACAATATATAATTTTAGATGAGTCTGAAGTCATTTTCTTTAAATGCAGTTTTGTTTCAAAAATCGAGCAAATTCTAAAAATAACTTCATATTTTAAGTGGGGCCATTTTTGACGGAGATATGGCCATTAATACAATATATAATTTTAGATGAGTCTGAAGACATTTTCTTTAAATGCAGTTTTGTTTCAAAAATCGAGCAAATTCTAAAAATACCTTCATATTTTAAGTGGGGCCATTTTTGACGGAGATATGGCCATTAATACAATATATAATTTTAGATGAGTCTGAAGTCATTTTGTTTAAATGCAGTTTTGTTTCAAAAATCGAGCAAAGTCTAAAAATACCTTCATATTTTAAGTGGGGCCATTTTTGACGGAGATATGGCCATTAATATAATATATAATTTTAGATGAGTCTGAAGTCATTTTCTTTAAATGCAGTTTTGTTTCAAAAATCGAGCAAATTCTAAAAATACCTTCATATTTTAAGTGGGGCCATTTTTGACGGAGATATGGCCATTAATATAATATATAATTTTAGATGAGTCTGAAGTCATTTTCTTTAAATGCAGTTTTGTTTCAAAAATCGAGCAAATTCTAAAAATAACTTCATATTTGAAGTGGGGCCATTTTTGACGGAGATATGGCCATTAATACAATATATAATTTTAGATGAGTCTGAAGTCATTTTCTTTAAATGCAGTTTTGTTTCAAAAATCGAGCAAATTCTAAAAATACCTTCATATTTTTAAGTGGGGCCATTTTTGACGGAGATATGGCCATTAATACAATATATAATTTTAGATGAGTCTAAAGACATTTTCTTTAAATGCAGTTTTGTTTAAAAAATAGAGCAATTTCTAAAAGTAACTCCATATTTGAGTGGGGCCATTTTTGACAGAGATATGGCCATTAATACAATATATAATTTTAGATGAGTCTGAAGTCATTTTGTTTAAATGCAGTTTTGTTTCAAAAATCGAGCCACTTTTAAAATTACCTTCATATTTGTAGTGGGGCCATTTTTGACGGAGATATGGCCATTAATATAATATGCAATTTTAGATGAGTCTGGAATCATTTTCTTTAAATGCAGTTTTGTTTCAAAAATCGAGCAAATTCTAAAAATAACTTCATATTTGAAGTGGGGCCATTTTTGACGGAGATATGGCCATTAATACAATATATAATTTTAGATGAGTCTGAAGACATTTTCTTTAAATGCAGTTTTGTTTCAAAAATCGAGCAATTTTCAAAAGTAACTCCATATTTTAAGTGGGGCCATTTTTGACGGAGATATGGCCATTAATACAATATATAATTTTAGATGAGTCTGAAGTCATTTTCTTTAAATGCAGTTTTGTTTCAAAAATCGAGCAAATTCTAAAAATACCTTCATATTTTAAGTGGGGCCATTTTTGACGGAGATATGGCCATTAATACAATATATAATTTTAGATGAGTCTGAAGACATTTTCTTTAAATGCAGTTTTGTTTCAAAAATCGAGCAATTTCTAAAAGTAACTCCATATTTTAAGTGGGGCCATTTTTGACGGAGATATGGCCATTAATACAATATATAATTTTAGATGAGTCTGAAGTCATTTTGTTTAAATGCAGTTTTGTTTCACAAATCGAGCAATTTCTAAAAATACCTTCATATTTGTAGTGGGGCCATTTTTGACGGAGATATGGCCATTAATACAATATATAATTTTAGATGAGTCTGAAGACATTTTATGTTAATGCAGTTTTGTTTCAAAAATCGAGCAAATTCTAAAAATACCTTCATATTTTAAGTGGGGCCATTTTTGACGGAGATATGGCCATTAATACAATATATAATTTTAGATGAGTCTGAAGTCATTTTCTTTAAATGCAGTTTTGTTTCAAAAATCGAGCAATTTCTAAAAATAGCTTCATATTTGTAGTGGGGCCATTTTTGACGGAGATATGGCCATTAATATAATATATAAATTTGGATGAGTCTGAAGACATTTTCTTTAAATGCAGTTTTGTTTCACAAATCGAGCAATTTCTAAAAATACCTTCATATTTTAAGTGGGGACCATTTAAATTTGACGGAGATATGGCCATTAATACAATATATAATTTTAGATGAGTCTGAAGTCATTTTCTTTAAATGCAGTTTTGTTTCAAAAATCGAGCAATTTCTAAAAATAACTTCATATTTTAAGTGGGGCCATTTTTGACGGAGATATGGCCATTAATACAATATATAATTTTAGATGAGTCTGAAGTCATTTTCTTTAAATGCAGTTTTGTTTCAAAAATCGAGCAAATTCTAAAAATACCTTCATATTTTAAGTGGGGCCATTTTTGACGGAGATATGGCCATTAATACAATATATAACTTTAGATGAGTCTGAAGTCATTTTCTTTAAATGCAGTTTTGTTTCAAAAATCGAGCAATTTCTAAAAGTAACTCCATATTTGAAGTGGGGCCATTTTTGACGGAGATATGGCCATTAATACAATATATAATTTTAGATGAGTCTGAAGTCATTTTGTTTAAATGCAGTTTTGTTTCAAAAATCGAGCAATTTCTAAAAATACCTTCATATTTTAAGTGGGGCCATTTTTGACGGAGATATGGCCATTAATACAATATATAATTTTAGATGAGTCTGAAGACATTTTCTGTAAATGCAGTTTTGTTTCAAAAATCGAGCAAATTCTAAAAATACCTTCATATTTTAAGTGGGGCCATTTTTGACGGAGATATGGCCATTAATACAATATATAATTTTAGATGAGTCTGAAGTCATTTTGTTTAAATGCAGTTTTGTTTCACAAATCGAGCAATTTCTAAAAATAGCTTCATATTTGAAGTGGGGCCATTTTTTAACGGAGATATGGCCAGTAATGTAATATATAAATTTAGATGAGTCTGAAGACATTTTCTTTAAATGCAGTTTTGTTTTAAAAATCGAGCAAATTCTAAAAATACCTTCATATTTTAAGTGGGGCCATTTTTGACAGAGATATCCATTAAACAATATGAACTTTGACGGAGATATGGCCATTAATACAATATATAATTTTAGATGAGTCTGAAGACATTTTCTTTAAATGCAGTTTTGTTTCAAAAATCGAGCAATTTCTAAAAGTAACTTCATATTTTATGTGGGGCCATTTTTGACGGAGATATGGCCATTAATATAATATATAATTTTGGATGAGTCTGAAGTCATTTTCTTTAAATGCAGTTTTGTTTCAAAAATCGAGCAAATTCTAAAAATACCTTCATATTTTAAGTGAGGCCATTTTTGACGGAGATATGGCCTTTAATACAATATATAATTTTAGATGAGTCTGAAGACATTTTCTTTAAATGCAGTTTAGTTTCAAAAATCGAGCAATTTCTAAAAGTAACTCCATATTTTAAGTGGGTCCATTTTTGACAGAGATATGGCCATTAATACAATATGTAACTTCAGATGAGTCTGAAGTCATTTTGTTTAAATGCAGTTGTGTTTCACAAATAGAGCAATTTTTAAAAATACCTTCATATTTGTAATGGGGCCATTTTTGACGGAGATATGGCCATTAATACAATATATAATTTTGGATGAGTCTGAAGACATTTTATGTTAATGCAGTTTTGTTTCAAAAATCGAGCAAATTCTAAAAATACCTTCATATTTTAAGTGGGGCCATTTTTGACGGAGATATGGCCATTAATACAATATATAATTTTAGATGAGTCTGAAGTCATTTTCTTTATATGCAGTTTTGTTTCAAAAATCGAGCAATTTCTAAAGGTAACTTCATATTTTATGTGGGGCCATTTTTGACGGAGATATGGCCATTAATACAATATATAATTTTAGATGAGTCTGAAGAAATTTTCTTTAAATGCAGTTTTGTTTCAAAAATCGAGCAATTTCTAAAAGTAACTCCATATTTGAGTGGGGCCATTTTTGACAGAGATATGGCCATTAATACAATATATAACTTTAGATGAGTCTGAAGTCATTTTGTTTAAATGCAGTTTTGTTTCACAAATCGAGCAATTTCTAAAAATACCTTCATATTTGAAGTGGGGCCATTTTTGACGGAGATATGGCCATTAATACAATATATAATTTTAGATGAGTCTGAAGACATTTTCTTTAAATGCAGTTTTGTTTCAAAAATCGAGCAAATTCTAAAAATACTTTCAGATTTTAAGTGGGGCCATTTTTGACGGAGATATGGCCATTAATACAATTTATAATTTTAGATGAGTCTGAAGTCATTTTCTTTAAATGCAGTTTTGTTTCAAAAATCGAGCAAAGTCTAAAAATACCTTCATATTTTAAGTAGGGCCCTTTTTGACGCAGATATAGCCATTAATATAATATATAATTTTAGATGAGTCTGAAGTCATTTTCTTTAAATGCAGTTTTGTTTCAAAAATCGAGCAAATTCTAAAAATACCTTCATATTTTAAGTGGGGCCATTTTTGACGGAGATATGGCCATTAATACAATATATAATTTTAGATGAGTCTGAAGACATTTTCTTTAAATGCAGTTTTGTTTAAAAAATCGAGCAATTTCTAAAAATAACTCCATATTTGAAGTGGGGCCATTTTTGACAGAGATATGGCCATTAATACAATATATAATTTTAGATGAGTCTGAAGTCATTTTGTTTAAACGCAGTTTTGTTTAAAAAATCGAGCAAATTCTAAAAATACCTTCAGATTTTAAGTCGGGCCATTTTTGACGGAGATATGGCCATTAATACAATATATAATTTTAGATGAGTCTGAAGTCATTTTCTTTAAATGCAGTTTTGTTTAAAAAATCGAGCAAAGTCTAAAAATGCCTTCATATTTGAAGTGGGGCCATTTTTGACGGAGATATAGCCATTAATACAATATATAATTTTAGATGAGTCTGAAGTCATTTTCTTTAAATGCAGTTTTGTTTCAAAAATCGAGCAAATTCTAAAAATACCTTCATATTTTAAGTGGGGCCATTTTTGACGCAGATATGGCCATTAATACAATATATAATTTTAGATGAGTCTGAAGACATTTTCTTTAAATGCAGTTTTGTTTAAAAAATCGAGCAAATTCTAAAAATACTTTCAGATTTTAAGTCGGGCCATTTTTGACGGAGATATGGCCATTAATACAATATATAATTTTAGATGAGTCTGAAGTCATTTTCGTTTAAATGCAGTTTTGTTTCAAAAATCGAGCAAAGTCTAAAAATGCCTTCATATTTGAAGTGGGGCCATTTTTGACGGAGATATAGCCATTAATATAATATATTATTTTAGATGAGTCTGAAGTCATTTTCTTTAAATGCAGTTTTGTTTCAAAAATCGAGCAAATTCTAAAAATACCTTCATATTTTAAGTGGGGCCATTTTTGACGGAGATATGGCCATTAATACAATATATAATTTTAGATGAGTCTGAAGTCATTTTGTTTAAATGCAGTTTTGTTTCAAAAATCGAGCAAATTCTAAAAATACCTTCATATTTTAAGTGGGGCAATTTTTGACGGAGATATGGCCATTAATACAATATATAATTTTAGATGAGTCTGAAGACATTTTCTTTAAATGCAGTTTTGTTTAAAAAATCAAGCAATTTCTAAAAGTAAGTCCATATTTGAGTGGGGCCATTTTTGACAGAGATATGGCCATTAATATAATATATAATTTTAGATGAGTCTGAAGTCATTTTCTTTAAATGCAGTTTTGTTTCAAAAATCGAGCAAATTCTAAAAATACCTTCATATTTTAAGTGGGGCCATTTTTGACGGAGATATGGCCATTAATACAATACATAATTTTAGATGAGTCTGAAGTCATTTTGTTTAAATGCAGTTTTGTTTCAAAAATCGAGCAATTTCTAAAAATACCTTCATATTTTAAGTGGGGCAATTTTTGACGGAGATATGGCCATTACTACAATATATAATATTATTTGAGTCTGAAGTCATTTTGTTTAAATGCAGTTTTGTGTATAAAAAATCGAGCAAATTCTAAAAATACCTTCATATTTTAAGTGGGGCCATTTTTGACGGAGATATGGCCATTAATACAATATATAGTTTTAGGTGAGTCTGAAGTCATTTTGTTTTAATGCAGTTTTGCTTAAAAAATCGAGCAATTTCTAAAAGTAACTTCATATTTGACGAAGATATGGTCATTAATACAATACATAATTTTAGATGAGTCTGAAGTCATTTTGTTTAAATGCAGTTTTGTTTCAAAAATCGAGCAATTTCTAAAAATACCTTCATATTTTAAGTGGGGCAATTTTTGACGGAGATATGGCCAATAATACAATATATAATTTTATATGAGTCTGAAGTCATTTTGTTGAAATGCAGTTTTGTGTATAAAAAATCGAGCAAATTCTAAAAATACCTTCATATATGAAGTGGGGCCATTTTTGACGGAGATATGGCCATTAACACAATATATAATTTTATATGAGTCTGAAGTCATTTTGTTTAAATGCAGTTTTGTTTCAAAAATCGAGCAATTTCTAAAAGTAACTTCATATTTTATGTGGGGCCATTTTTGACAGAGATATGGCCATTAATACAATATATAACTTTAGATGAGTCTGAAGTCATTTTGTTTAAATGCAGTTTTGTTTCAAAAATCGAGCAATTTCTAAAAATACCTTCATATTTGAAGTGGGGCCATTTTTGACGGAGATATGGCCATTAATACAATATATAATTTTAGATGAGTCTGAAGACATTTTCTTTAAATGCAGTTTTTTTTCAAAAATCGAGCAAATTCTAAAAATACCTTCAGATTTTAAGTGGGGCCATTTTTGACGGAGATATGGCCATTAATACAATATATAATTTTAGATGAGTCTGAAGTCATTTTGTTTTAATGCAGTTTTGTTTCAAAAATCGAGCAAAGTCTAAAAATACCTTCATATTTTAAGTGGGGCCCTTTTTGACGCAGATATAGCCATTAATATAATATATAATTTTAGATGAGTCTGAAGTCATTTTCTTTAAATGCAGTTTTGTTTCAAAAATCGAGCAAATTCTAAAAATACCTTCATATTTGAAGTGGGGCCATTTTTGACGGAGATATGGCCATTAATACAATATATAATTTTAGATGAGTCTGAAGACATTTTCTTTAAATGCAGTTTTGTTTCAAAAATCGAGCAATTTCTAAAAGTAACTTCATATTTGAAGTGGGGCCATTTTTGACGGAGATATGGCCATTAATAGAATATATAATTTTAGATGAGTCTGAAGTCATTTTGTTTAAATGCAGTTTTTGTTTAAAAATCGAGCAAATTCTAAAAATACCTTCATATTTGAAGTGGGGCCATTTTTGACGGAGATATGGCCATTAATACAATATATAATTTTAGATGAGTCTGAAGTTATTTTGTTTAAATGCAGTTTTGTTTCAAAAATCGAGCAAATTCTAAAAATACCTTCATATTTGAAGTGGGGCCATTTTTGACGGAGATATGGCCATTAATATAATATATAATTTTAGATGAGTCTGAAGTCATTTTCTTTAAATGCAGTTTTGTTTCAAAAATCGAGCAATTTCTAAAAGTAACTTCATATTTTAAGTGGGGCCATTTTTGACGGAGATATGGCCATTAATACAATATATAATTTTAGATGAGTCTGAAGACATTTTCTTTAAATGCAGTTTTGTTTCAAAAATCGAGCAATTTCTAAAAATACCTTCATATTTTAAGTGGGGCCATTTTTGACGGAGATATGGCCATTAATACAATATATAATTTTAGATGAGTCTGAAGTCATTTTCTTTAAATGCAGTTTTGTTTAAAAAAATCGAGCAAATTTCTAAAAATACCTTCATATTTGAAGTGGGGCCATTTTTGACGGAGATATGGCCATTAATACAATATATAATTTTAGATGAGTCTGAAGACATTTTCTTTAAATGCAGTTTTGTTTCAAAAATCGAGCAATTTCTAAAAATAACTTCATATTTTAAGTGGGGCCATTTTTGACGGAGATATGGCCATTAATACAATATATAATTTTAGATGAGTCTGAAGTCATTTTCTTTAAATGCAGTTTTGTTTCAAAAATCGAGCAATTTCTAAAAATAACTTCATATTTGAAGTGGGGCCATTTTTGACGGAGATATGGCCATTAATATAATATATAAATTTGGATGAGTCTGAAGACATTTTCTTTAAATGCAGTTTTGTTTCACAAATCGAGCAATTTCTAAAAATACCTTCATATTTTAAGTGGGGCCATTTTTGACAGAGATATTTCCATTAATACAATATATAATTTTAGATGAGTCTGAAATTTTTTTAAATTGGTTTTTTTTTAAAAATCGAGCAATTCAAAAATACCTCAATTTTAAGTGGGCCATTTTTGACGGAGATATGGCCATTAATACAATATATAATTTTAGATGAGTCTGAAGACATTTTCTTTAAATGCAGTTTTGTTTAAAAAATCGAGCAATTTCTAAAAAGTAACTTTATATTTAGGGGGGCCATTTTTGACGGAGATATGGCCATTAATATAATATATAATTTTGGATGAGTCTGAAGACATTTTCTTTAAATGCAGTTTTGTTTCAAAAATCGAGCAAATTCTAAAAATACCTTCATATTTTAAGTGGGGCCATTTTTGACGGAGATATGGCCATTAATATAATATATAATTTTAGATGAGTCTGAAGACATTTTCTTTAAATGCAGTTTTGTTTCAAAAATCGAGCAATTTCTAAAAATACCTTCATATTTTAAGTGGGGCCATTTTTGACAGAGATATTTCCATTAATACAATATGTAACTTTGACGGAGATATGGCCATTAATACAATATATAATTTTAGATGAGTCTGAAGACATTTTCTTTAAATGCAGTTTTGTTTCAAAAATCGAGCAATTTCTAAAAGTAACTTCATATTTTAAGTGGGGCCATTTTTGACGGAGATATGGCCATTAATACAATATATAATTTTAGATGAGTCTGAAGACATTTTCTTTAAATGCAGTTTTGTTTAAAAAATCGAGCAATTTCTAAAAGTAACTCCATATTTTAAGTGGGGCCATTTTTGACGGAGATATGGCCATTAATACAATATATAATTTTAGATGAGTCTGAAGTCATTTTGTTTAAATGCAGTGTTGTTTCAAAAATCGAGCAATTTTTAAAAATACCTTCATATTTGAAGTGGGGCCATTTTTGACGGAGATATGGCCATTAATACAATATATAATTTTAGATGAGTCTGAAGACATTTTCTTTAAATGCAGTTTTGTTTCAAAAATCGAGCAAATTCTAAAAATACCTTCATATTTTAAGTGGGGCCATTTTTGACGGAGATATGGCCATTAATACAATATATAATTTTAGATGAGTCTGAAGTCATTTTCTTTAAATGCAGTTTTGTTTCAAAAATCGAGCAATTTCTAAAAGTAACTTCATATTTTATGTGGGGCCATTTTTGACGGAGATATGGCCATTAATACAATATATAATTTTAGATGAGTCTGAAGAAATTTTCTTTAAATGCAGTTTTGTTTCAAAAATCGAGCAATTTCTAAAAGTAACTCCATATTTGAGTGGGGCCATTTTTGACAGAGATATGGCCATTAATACAATATATAACTTTAGATGAGTCTGAAGTCATTTTGTTTAAATGCAGTTTTGTTTCAAAAATCGAGCAATTTCTAAAAATACCTTCATATTTGAAGTGGGGCCATTTTTGACGGAGATATGGCCATTAATACAATATATAATTTTAGATGAGTCTGAAGACATTTTCTTTAAATGCAGTTTTGTTTCAAAAATCGAGCAAATTCTAAAAATACTTTCAGATTTTAAGTGGGGCCATTTTTGACAGAGATATGGCCATTAATACAATTTATAATTTTAGATGAGTCTGAAGTCATTTCGTTTTAATGCAGTTTTGTTTCCAAAAATCGAGCAAAGTCTAAAAATACCTTCATATTTTAAGTAGGGCCCTTTTTGACGCAGATATAGCCATTAATATAATATATAATTTTAGATGAGTCTGAAGTCATTTTCTTTAAATGCAGTTTTGTTTCAAAAATCGAGCAAATTCTAAAAATACCTTCATATTTTAAGTGGGGCCATTTTTGACGGAGATATGGCCATTAATACAATATATAATTTTAGATGAGTCTGAAGACATTTTCTTTAAATGCAGTTTTGTTTAAAAAATCGAGCAATTTCTAAAAATACCTTCATATTTGAAGTGGGGCCATTTTTGACGGAGATATGGCCATTAATACAATATATAATTTTAGATGAGTCTGAAGTCATTTTCTTTAAATGCAGTTTTGTTTAAAAAAATCGAGCAAATTCTAAAAATACCTTCATATTTTAAGTGGGGCCATTTTTGACGGAGATATGGCCATTAAGACAATATATAATTTTAGATGAGTCTGAAGACATTTTCTTTAAATGCAGTTTTGTTTAAAAAATCGAGCAAATTCTAAAAATACCTTCAGATTTTAAGTCGGGCCATTTTTGACGGAGATATGGCCATTAATACAATATATAATTTTAGATGAGTCTGAAGTCATTTCGTTTTAGTGCAGTTTTGTTTCAAAAATCGAGCAAAGTCTAAAAATGCCTTCATATTTTAAGTAGGGCCATTTTTTGACGGAGATATAGCCATTAATATAATATATAATTTTAGATGAGTCTGAAGTCATTTTCTTTAAATGCAGTTTTGTTTCAAAAATCGAGCAAATTCTAAAAATACCTTCATATTTTAAGTGGGGCCATTTTTGACGCATATATGGCCATTAAGACAATATATAATTTTAGATGAGTCTGAAGACATTTTCTTTAAATGCAGTTTTGTTTAAAAAATCGAGCAAATTCTAAAAATACTTTCAGATTTTAAGTGGGGCCATTTTTGACAGAGATATGGCCATTAATACAAAATATAATTTTAGATGAGTCTGAAGACATTTTGTTTTAATGCAGTTTTGTTTAAAAAATCGAGCAAATTCTAAAAATACCTTCAGATTTTAATTCGGGCCATTTTTGACGGAGATATGGCCATTAATACAATATATAATTTTAGATGAGTCTGAAGTCATTTCGTTTCAATGCAGTTTTGTTTCAAAAATCGAGCAAAGTCTAAAAATGCCTTCATATTTTAAGTAGGGCCACTTTTTGACGCAGATATAGCCATTAATATAATATATTATTTTAGATGAGTCTGAAGTCATTTTCTTTAAATGCAGTTTTGTTTCAAAAATCGAGCAAATTCTAAAAATACCTTCATATTTTAAGTGGGGCCATTTTTGACGGAGATATGGCCATTAATACAATATATAATTTTAGATGAGTCTGAAGACATTTTCTTTAAATGCAGTTTTGTTTAAAAAATCAAGCAATTTCTAAAAGTAAGTTCATATTTGAAGTGGGGCCATTTTTGACGGAGATATGGCCATTAATATAATATATAATTTTAGATGAGTCTGAAGTCATTTTCTTTAAATGCAGTTTTGTTTCAAAAATCGAGCAAATTCTAAAAATACCTTCATATTTTAAGTGGGGCCATTTTTGACGGAGATATGGCCATTAATACAATACATAATTTTAGATGAGTCTGAAGTCATTTTGTTTAAATGCAGTTTTGTTTCAAAAATCGAGCAATTTCTAAAAATACCTTCATATTTTAAGTGGGGCCATTTTTGACGGAGATATGGCCATTAATACAATATATAATTTTAGATGAGTCTGAAGTCATTTTGTTTAAATGCAGTTTTGTTATAAAAAATCGAGCAAATTCTAAAAATACCTTCATATTTTAAGTGGGGCCATTTTTGACGGAGATATGGCCATTAATACAATATATAATTTTAGGTGAGTCTGAAGTCATTTTGTTTTAATGCAGTTTTGTTTAAAAAATCGAGCAATTTCTAAAAATAACTTCATATTTGACGAAGATATGGCCATTAATACAATACATAATTTTAGATGAGTCTGAAGTCATTTTGTTTAAATGCAGTTTTGTTTCAAAAATCGAGCAATTTCTAAAAATACCTTCATATTTTAAGTGGGGCCATTTTTGACGGAGATATGGCCAATAATACAATATATAATTTTAGATGAGTCTGAAGTCATTTTGTTGAAATGCAGTTTTGTTTAAAAAATCGAGCAAATTCTAAAAATACCTTCATATATGAAGTGGGGCCATTTTTGACGGAGATATGGCCATTAATACAATATATAATTTTAGATGAGTCTGAAGTCATTTTGTTTAAATGCAGTTTTGTTTCAAAAAATCGAGCAATTTCTAAAAATAACTTCATATTTTAAGTGGGGCCATTTTTGACAGAGATATGGCCATTAATACAATATATAACTTTTAGATGAGTCTGAAGTCATTTTGTTTAAATGCAGTTTTGTTTCAAAAATCGAGCAATTTCTAAAAATACCTTCATATTTGAAGTGGGGCCATTTTTGACGGAGATATGGCCATTAATACAATATATAATTTTAGATGAGTTTGAAGACATTTTCTTTAAATGCAGTTTTGTTTCAAAAATCGAGCAAATTCTAAAAATACCTTCAGATTTTAAGTGGGGCCATTTTTGACGGAGATATGGCCATTAATACAATATATAATTTTAGATGAGTCTGAAGTCATTTCGTTTTAATGCAGTTCTGTTTCAAAAATCGAGCAAAGTCTAAAAATACCTTCATATTTTAAGTAGGGCCCTTTTTGACGCAGATATAGCCCTTAATATAATATATAATTTTAGATGAGTCTGAAGTCATTTTCTTTAAATGCAGTTTTGTTTCAAAAATCGAGCAAATTCTAAAAGTAACTCCATATATGAGTGGGGCCATTTTTGACAGAGATATGGCCATTAATACAATATATAATTTTATATGAGTCTGAAGTCATTTTGTTTAAATGCAGTTTTGTTTAAAAAATTGAGCAAATTCTAAAAATACCTTCATATTTTAAGTGGGGCCATTTTTGACGGAGATATGGCCATTAATACAATATATAATTTTTGATGAGTCTGAAGTCATTTTGTTTAAATGCAGTTTTGTTTAAAAAATCGAGCAAATTCTAAAAATACCTTCATATTTTAAGTGGGGCCATTTTTGACGGAGATATGGCCATTAATACAATATATAATTTTAGATGAGTCTGAAGTCATTTTCTTTAAATGCAGTTTTGTTTCAAAAATCGAGCAATTTCTAAAAGTAACTTCATATATTATGTGGGGCCATTTTTGACAGAGATATGGCCATTAATACAATATATAATTTTATATGAGTCTGAAGTCATTTTGTTTAAATGCAGTTTTGTTTCACAAATCGAGCAAATTCTAAAAATACCTTCATATTTGAAGTGGGGCCATTTTTGACGGAGATATGGCCATTAATACAATATATAATTTTAGATGAGTCTGAAGTTATTTTGTTTAAATGCAGTTTTGTTTCAAAAATCGAGCAAATTCTAAAAATACCTTCATATTTGAAGTGGGGCCATTTTTGACGGAGATATGGCCATTAATATAATATATAAATTTGGATGAGTCTGAAGTCATTTTCCTAAAATGCAGTTTTGTTTCAAAAATCGAGCAATTTCTAAAAGTAACTTCATATTTTATGTGGGGCCATTTTTGACGGAGATATGGCCATTAATACAATAGATAATTTTAGATGAGTCTGAAGACATTTTCTTTAAATGCAGTTTTGTTTCAAAAATCGAGCAATTTCTAAAAATACCTTCATATTTTAAGTGGGGCCATTTTTGACGGAGATATGGCCATTAATACAATATATAATTTTAGATGAGTCTGAAGTCATTTTCTTTAAATGCAGTTTTGTTTAAAAAATCGAGCAAATTCTAAAAATACCTTCATATTTGAAGTGGGGCCATTTTTGACGGAGATATGGCCATTAATACAATATATAATTTTAGATGAGTCTGAAGACATTTTCTTTAAATGCAGTTTTGTTTCAAAAATCGAGCAATTTCTAAAAATAACTTTATATTTTATGTGGGGCCATTTTTGACGGAGATATGGCCATTAATACAATATATAATTTTAGATGAGTCTGAAGTTATTTTGTTTAAATGCAGTTTTGTTTAAAAAATCGAGCAAATTCTAAAAATACCTTCATATTTGAAGTGGGGCCATTTTTGACGGATATATGGCCATTAATACAATATATAATTTTAGATGAGTCTGAAGTCATTTTCTTTAAATGCAGTTTTGTTTCAAAAATCGAGCAAAGTCTAAAAATACCTTCATATTTTAAGTGGGGCCATTTTTGACGGAGATATAGCCATTTATATAATATATAATTTTAGATGAGTCTGAAGTCATTTTCTTTAAATGCAGTTTTGTTTCAAAAATCGAGCAAATTCTAAAAATACCTTCATATTTTAAGTGGGGCCATTTTTGACGGAGATATGGCCATTAATACAATATATAATTTTAGATGAGTCTGAAGTCATTTTCTTTAAATGCAGTTTTGTTTCAAAAATCGAGCAATTTCTAAAAGTAACTTCATATTTTAAGTGGGGCCATTTTTGACGGAGATATGGCCATTAATACAATATATAATTTTAGATGAGTCTGAAGAAATTTTCTTTAAATGCAGTTTTGTTTCAAAAATCGAGCAATTTCTAAAAGTAACTCCATATTTGAAGTGGGGCCATTTTTGACAGAGATATGGCCATTAATACAATATATAACTTTAGATGAGTCTGAAGTCATTTTGTTTAAATGCAGTTTTGTTTCACAAATCGAGCAATTTCTAAAAATACCTTCATATTTGAAGTGGGGCCATTTTTGACGGAGATATGGCCATTAATACAATATATAATTTTAGATGAGTCTGAAGACATTTTCTTTAAATGCAGTTTTGTTTCAAAAATCGAGCAATTTCTAAAAATAACTTTATATTTTATGTGGGGCCATTTTTGACGGAGATATGGCCATTAATACAATATATAATTTTATATGAGTCTGAAGTTATTTTGTTTAAATGCAGTTTTGTGTATAAAAAATCGAGCAAATTCTAAAAATACCTTCATATTTGAAATGGGGCCATTTTTGACGGAGATATGGTCATTAATACAATATATAATTTTAGAAGAGTCTGAAGTCATTTTGTTTAAATGCAGTTTTGTTTCAAAAATCGAGCAAATTCAAAAAATACCTTCATATTTTAAGTAGGGCCCTTTTGACGCAGATATAGCTCTTAATAAAATATATAATTTTAGATGAGTCTGAAGTCATTTTGTTTTAATGCAGTTTTGTTTCAAAAATCGAGCAATTTCTAAAAATACCTTCATATTTTAAGTGGGGCCATTTTTGACGGAGATATGGCCATTAATACAATATATAATTTTATATGAGTCTGAAGTTATTTTGTTTAAATGCAGTTTTGTGTATAAAAAATCGAGCAAATTCTAAAAATACCTTCATATTTGAAATGGGGCCATTTTTGACGGATATATGGCCATTAATACAATATATAATTTTAGATGAGTCTGAAGTCATTTCGTTTTAACGCAGTTTTGTTTCACAAATCGAGCAAAGTATAAAAATACCTTCATATTTTAAGTAGGGCCCTTTTTGACGCAGATATAGCCATTTATATAATATATAATTTTAGATGAGTCTGAAGTCATTTTTTTTAAATGCAGTTTTGTTTCAAAAATCGAGCAAATTCTAAAAATACCTTCATATTTTAAGTGGGGCCATTTTTGACGGAGATATGGCCATTAATACAATATATAATTTTAGATGAGTCTGAAGTCATTTTCTTTATATGCAGTTTTGTTTCAAAAATCGAGCAATTTCTAAAGGTAACTTCATATTTTATGTGGGGCCATTTTTGACGGAGATATGGCCATTAATACAATATATAATTTTAGATGAGTCTGAAGACATTTTCTTTAAATGCAGTTTTGTTTCAAAAATCGAGCAATTTCTAAAAGTAACTCCATATTTGAGTGGGGCCATTTTTGACAGAGATATGGCCATTAATACAATATATAACTTTAGATGAGTCTGAAGTCATTTTGTTTAAATGCAGTTTTGTTTCACAAATCGAGCAATTTCTAAAAATACCTTCATATTTTAAGTGGGGCCATTTTTGACGGAGATATGGCCATTAATACAATATATAATTTTAGATGAGTCTGAAGACATTTTCTTTAAATGCAGTTTTGTTTCAAAAATCGAGCAAATTCTAAAAATACTTTCAGATTTTAAGTGGGGCCATTTTTGACGGAGATATGGCCATTAATACAATTTATAATTTTAGATGAGTCTGAAGTCATTTCGTTTTAATGCAGTTTTGTTTCAAAAATCGAGCAAAGTCTAAAAATACCTTCATATTTTAAGTAGGGCCCTTTTTGACGCAGATATAGCCATTAATATAATATATAATTTTAGATGAGTCTGAAGTCATTTTCTTTAAATGCAGTTTTGTTTAAAAAATCGAGCAATTTCTAGAAGTAACTCCATATTTGAGTGGGGCCATTTTTGACAGAGATATGGCCATTAATACAATATATAATTTTATATGAGTCTGAAGTCATATTGTTTAAATGCAGTTTTGTGTATAAAAAATCGAGTAAATTCTAAAAATACCTTCATATTTGAAGTGGGGCCATTTTTGACGGAGATATGGCCATTAAAAAAACTATATAAATTTAGATGAGTCTGAAGACATTTTCTTTAAACGCAGTTTTGTTTAAAAAATCGAGCAAATTCTAAAAATACCTTCAGATTTTAAGTGGGGCCATTTTTGACAGAGATATGGCCATTAATACAATATATAATTTTAGATGAGTCTGAAGACATTTTGTTTTAATGCAGTTTTGTTTAAAAAATCGAGCAAATTCTAAAAATACCTTCAGATTTTAAGTCGGGCCATTTTTGACGGAGATATGGCCATTAATACAATATATAATTTTAGATGAGTCTGAAGACATTTTCTTTAAATGCAGTTTTGTTTCAAAAATCGAGCAATTTCTAAAAGTAACTTTATATTTTATGTGGGGCCATTTTTGACGGAGATATGGCCATTAATACAATATATAATTTTATATGAGTCTGAAGTTATTTTGTTTAAATGCAGTTTTGTGTATAAAAAATCGAGCAAATTCTAAAAATACCTTCATATTTGAAGTGGGGCCATTTTTGACGGATATATGGCCATTAATACAATATATAATTTTAGATGAGTCTGAAGTCATTTCGTTTTAACGCAGTTTTGTTTCACAAATCGAGCAAAGTATAAAAATACCTTCATATTTTAAGTAGGGCCCTTTTTGACGCAGATATAGCCATTAATATAATATATAATTTTAGATGAGTCTGAAGTCATTTTCTTTAAATGCAGTTTTGTTTCAAAAATCGAGCAAATTCTAAAAATACCTTCATATTTTAAGTGGGGCCATTTTTGACGGAGATTTGGCCATTAATACAATATATAATTTTAGATGAGTCTGAAGTCATTTTCTTTATATGCAGTTTTGTTTCAAAAATCGAGCAATTTCTAAAAGTAACTTCATATTTTATGTGGGGCCATTTTTGACGGAGATATGGCCATTAATACAATATATAATTTTAGATGAGTCTGAAGAAATTTTCTTTAAATGCAGTTTTGTTTCAAAAATCGAGCAATTTCTAAAAGTAACTCCATATTTGAGTGGGGCCATTTTTGACAGAGATGTGGCCATTAATACAATATATAACTTTAGATGAGTCTGAAGTCATTTTGTTTAAATGCAGTTTTGTTTCAAAAATCGAACAATTTCTAAAAATACCTTCATATTTGAAGTGGGGCCATTTTTGACGGAGATATGGCCATTAATACAATATATAATTTTAGATGAGTCTGAAGACATTTTCTTTAAATGCAGTTTTGTTTCAAAAATCGAGCAAATTCTAAAAATACTTTCAGATTTTAAGTGGGGCCATTTTTGACAGAGATATGGCCATTAATACAATTTATAATTTTAGATGAGTCTGAAGTCATTTCGTTTTAATGCAGTTTTGTTTCCAAAAATCGAGCAAAGTCTAAAAATACCTTCATTTTTTAAGTACCCCTTTTAAGTAGGGCCTTTTGACGCAGATATAGCCATTAATATAATATATAATTTTAGATGAGTCTGAAGTCATTTTCTTTAAATGCAGTTTTGTTTCAAAAATCGAGCAAATTCTAAAAATACCTTCATATTTTAAGTGGGGCCATTTTTGACAGAGATATGGCCATTAATACAATATATAATTTTAGATGAGTCTGAAGACATTTTCTTTAAATGCAGTTTTGTTTAAAAAATCGAGCAAATTCTAAAAATACCTTCATATTTGAAGTGGGGCCATTTTTGACGGAGATATGGCCATTAAAACAATACATCATTTTAGATGAGTCTGAAGACATTTTCTTTTAAACGCAGTTTTGTTTAAAAAATCGAGCAAATTCTAAAAATAAAAAAGCCTTCATATTTTAAGTGGAGCCATTTTTGACAGAGATATGGCCATTAATACAATATATAATTTTTAGATGAGTCTGAAGACATTTTTTTTGCAAATGCAGTTTTGTTTAAAAAATCGAGCAAATTCTAAAAATACCTTCAGATTTTAAGTGGGGCCATTTTGACGGAGATATGGCCATTAATACAACATATTTTTTTAGATGAGTCTGAAGACATTTTCTTTAAATGCAGTAACTCGTTGCTCGGGAAACAAATCGATAATTTCTCAAAGGTAACTTCAGGTTTGATGCGGGGCCATTTTTGTCGGTGATATGGCCATTAATACAATAAACATAACTCTTAGATGAGTCCCCAGCTTTATTTTGTTTAAATGCAGTTTCTGCCTAAAAAAATCGAGCAATTGCTAAAAATCCTTCATATTTTGAAGTGGGGCCATTTTTGACGGAGATATGGCCATTAATACAATATATAATTTTAGATGAGTCTCAAGTCATTTACGTTTAAACGCAGTTCTGTTTCACAAATCGATCTAAAATACAAAAAATACCTTCAGATTTTAATGGTAATATTGACACAGATATATTCATTAATATAATATATAATTTTAGATGAGTCTGAAGTCATTTTCTTGAAATGCAGTTTTGTTTCAAAAAATCGAGCAAATTCTAAAAATACCTTCATATTTTAAGTGGGGCCATTTTTGACGGAGATATGGCCATTAATACAATATATAATTTTAGATGAGTCTGAAGTCATTTTGCTTTTAAATGCAGTTTGTTTCAAAAATCGAGCAATTTCTAAAAATAACTTCATATTTTTTAAGTGGGGCCATTTTTGACGGAGATATGGCCATTAATACAATATATAATTTTAGATGAGTCTGAAGTCATTTTCTTTAAATGCAGTTTTGTTTCAAAAATCGAGCAATTTCTAAAAAGTACCTCCATATTTTAAGTGGGGCCATTTTTGACGGAGATATGGCCATTAATACAATATATAACTTTAGATGAGTCTGAAGTCATTTTCTTTAAATGCAGTTTTGTTTCAAAAATCGAGCAAATTCTAAAAAATACCTTCATATTTGAAGTGGGGCCATTTTTGACGGAGATATGGCCATTAATACAATATATAATTTTAGATGAGTCTGAAGACATTTTCTTTAAATGCAGTTTTGTTTCAAAAATCTGAGCAATTTCTAAAAAGTAACTCCATATTTAAGTGGGGCCATTTTTGACAGAGATATGGCCATTAATACAATATATAATTTTAGATGAGTCTGAAGTCATTTTGTTTAAATGCAGTTTTGTTTCAAAAATCGAGCAAATTCTAAAAATACCTTCATATTTGAAGTGGGGCCATTTTTTGACGGAGATATGGCCATTAATACAATATATAATTTTAGATGAGTCTGAAGACATTTTCTTTAAATGCAGTTTTGTTTCAAAAATCGAGCAAATTCTAAAAATAACTTCATATTTTAAGTGGGGCCATTTTTGACGGAGATATGGCCATTAATACAATATATAATTTTAGATGAGTCTGAAGACATTTTCGTTTTAAATGCAGTTTTGTTTCGAAAAATCGAGCAAATTCTAAAAATACCTTCATATTTTAAGTGGGGCCATTTTTGACGGAGATATGGCCATTAATACAATATATAATTTTAGATGAGTCTGAAGTCATTTTCTTTAAATGCAGTTTTGTTTCAAAAAATCGAGCAAATTCTAAAAATAACTTCATATTTGAAGTGGGGCCATTTTTGACGGAGATATGGCCATTAATACAATATATAATTTTGGATGAGTCTGAAGACATTTTCTTTAAATGCAGTTTTGTTTCAAAAATCGAGCAATTTCTAAAAAGTAACTTCATATTTGAAGTGGGGCCATTTTGACAGAGATATGGCCATTAATACAATATATAATTTTAGATGAGTCTGAAGTCATTTTGTTTAAATGCAGTTTTGTTTCAAAAATCGAGCAAATTCTAAAAATACCTTCATATTTTGAAGTGGGGCCATTTTTGACGGAGATATGGCCATTAATACAATATATAATTTTAGATGAGTCTGAAGACATTTTCTTTAAATGCAGTTTTGTTTCAAAAAATCGAGCAAATTCTAAAAATAACTTCATATTTTAAGTGGGGCCATTTTTGACGGAGATATGGCCATTAATACAATATATAATTTTAGATGAGTCTGAAGTCATTTTCTTTAAATGCAGTTTTGTTTCAAAAATCGAGCAATTTCTAAAAATACCTTCATATTTTAAGTAGGGCCATTTTTGACGGAGATATGGCCATTAATACAATATATAATTTTAGATGAGTCTGAAGTCATTTTCTTTAAATGCAGTTTTGTTTCAAAAAATCGAGCAAATTCTAAAAATACCTTCATATTTGAAGTGGGGCCATTTTTGACGGAGATATGGCCATTAATACAATATATAATTTTAGATGAGTCTGAAGTCATTTTCTTTAAATGCAGTTTTGTTTCAAAAATCGAGCAATTTCTAAAAAGTAACTTCATATTTAAGTGGGGCCATTTTTGACGGAGATATGGCCATTAATATAATATATAATTTTAGATGAGTCTGAAGTCATTTTGTTTAAATGCAGTTTTGTTTCAAAAAATCGAGCAAATTCTAAAAATACCTTCATATTTTGAAGTGGGGCCATTTTTGACGGAGATATGGCCATTAATACAATATATAATTTTAGATGAGTCTGAAGACATTTTCTTTAAATGCAGTTTTGTTTCAAAAAATCGAGCAAATTCTAAAAATAACTTCATATTTTAAGTGGGGCCATTTTTGACGGAGATATGGCCATTAATACAATATATAATTTTAGATGAGTCTGAAGTCATTTTCGTTTTAAATGCAGTTTTGTTTAAAAAATCGAGCAAATTTCTAAAAATACCTTCATATTTGAAGTGGGGCCATTTTTGACGGAGATATGGCCATTAATACAATATATAATTTTAGATGAGTCTGAAGTCATTTTCTTTAAATGCAGTTTTGTTTCAAAAATCGAGCAATTTCTAAAAATACCTTCATATTTGAAGTGGGGCCATTTTTGACGGAGATATGGCCATTAATACAATATATAATTTTAGATGAGTCTGAAGACATTTTCTTTAAATGCAGTTTTGTTTCAAAAATCGAGCAAATTTCTAAAAATACCTTCATATTTTAAGTGGGGCCATTTTTGACGGAGATATGGCCATTAATACAATATATAATTTTAGATGAGTCTGAAGTCATTTTGTTTAAATGCAGTTTTGTTTCAAAAAATCGAGCAAATTCTAAAAATACCTTCATATTTGAAGTGGGGCCATTTTTGACGGAGATATGGCCATTAATACAATATATAATTTTAGATGAGTCTGAAGTCATTTTCTTTAAATGCAGTTTTGTTTCAAAAATCGAGCAAATTTCTAAAAATACCTTCATATTTTAAGTGGGGCCATTTTTGACGGAGATATGGCCATTAATACAATATATAATTTTAGATGAGTCTGAAGACATTTTCTTTAAATGCAGTTTTGTTTCAAAAAATCGAGCAAATTCTAAAAATACCTTCATATTTGAAGTGGGGCCATTTTTGACGGAGATATGGCCATTAATACAATATATAATTTTAGATGAGTCTGAAGTCATTTTGTTTTAAATGCAGTTTTGTTTCAAAAAATCGAGCAAATTCTAAAAATACCTTCATATTTGAAGTGGGGCCATTTTTGACGGAGATATGGCCATTAATACAATATATAATTTTAGATGAGTCTGAAGTCATTTTCTTTAAATGCAGTTTTGTTTCAAAAATCGAGCAAATTCTAAAAATACCTTCATATTTTAAGTGGGGCCATTTTTGACGGAGATATGGCCATTAATACAATATATAATTTTAGATGAGTCTGAAGTCATTTTCTTTAAATGCAGTTTTGTTTCAAAAATCGAGCAATTTCTAAAAATACCTTCATATTTGAAGTGGGGCCATTTTTGACGGAGATATGGCCATTAATACAATATATAATTTTAGATGAGTCTGAAGTCATTTTCTTTAAATGCAGTTTTGTTTCAAAAATCGAGCAAATTCTAAAAATACCTTCATATTTTAAGTGGGGCCATTTTTGACGGAGATATGGCCATTAATACAATATATAATTTTAGATGAGTCTGAAGACATTTTCTTTAAATGCAGTTTTGTTTCAAAAAATCGAGCAAATTCTAAAAATACCTTCATATTTTAAGTGGGGCCATTTTTTGACGGAGATATGGCCATTAATACAATATATAATTTTAGATGAGTCTGAAGACATTTTCTTTAAATGCAGTTTTGTTTCAAAAATCGAGCAAATTCTAAAAATACCTTCATATTTGAAGTGGGGCCATTTTTGACGGAGATATGGCCATTAATACAATATATAATTTTAGATGAGTCTGAAGTCATTTTCTTTAAATGCAGTTTTGTTTCAAAAATCGAGCAAATTCTAAAAATACCTTCATATTTGAGGTGGGGCCATTTTTGACGGAGATATGGCCATTAATACAATATATAATTTTAGATGAGTCTGAAGTCATTTTCTTTAAATGCAGTTTTGTTTCAAAAATCGAGCAATTTCTAAAAATAACTTCATATTTTAAGTGGGGCCATTTTTGACGGAGATATGGCCATTAATACAATATATAATTTTAGATGAGTCTGAAGACATTTTCTTTAAATGCAGTTTTGTTTCAAAAAATCGAGCAAATTCTAAAAATACCTTCATATTTTAAGTGGGGCCATTTTTGACGGAGATATGGCCATTAATACAATATATAATTTTAGATGAGTCTGAAGACATTTTCTTTAAATGCAGTTTTGTTTCAAAAAATCGAGCAATTTCTAAAAGTAACTTCATATTTGAAGTGGGGCCATTTTTGACGGAGATATGGCCATTAATACAATATATAATTTTAGATGAGTCTGAAGACATTTTCTTTAAATGCAGTTTTGTTTCAAAAATCGAGCAAATTCTAAAAATGCCTTCATATTTTAAGTGGGGCCATTTTTGACGGAGATATGGCCATTAATACAATATATAATTTTAGTTGAGTCTGAAGTCATTTTGTTTAAATGCAGTTTTGTTTAAAAAATCGAGCAAATTCTAAAAATACCTTCATATTTTAAGTGGGGCCATTTTTGACGGAGATATGGCCATTAATACAATATATAATTTTAGGTGAGTCTGAAGTCATTTTCTTTAAATGCAGTTTTGTTTAAAAAATCGAGCAATTTCTAAAAGTAACTTCATATTTGAGGCTACGGAGATATGGCCATTAATACAATACATAATTTTAGATGAGTCTGAAGTCATTTTGTTTAAATGCAGTTTTGTTTCAAAAAATCGAGCAATTTCTAAAAATACCTTCATATTTTAAGTGGGGCCATTTTTGACGGAGATATGGCCATTAATACAATATATAATTTTAGATGAGTCTGAAGTCATTTTGTTTAAATGCAGTTTTGTTTAAAAAATCTGGCAAATTCTAAAAATACCTTCATATTTGAAGTGGGGCCATTTTTGACGGAGATATGGCCATTAATACAATATATAATTTTAGATGAGTCTGAAGTCATTTTGTTTAAATGCAGTTTTGTTTCAAAAATCGAGCAATTTCTAAAAGTAACTTCATATTTTATGTGGGGCCATTTTTGACGGAGATATGGCCATTAATACAATATATAACTTTAGATGAGTCTGAAGTCATTTTGTTTAAATGCAGTTTTGTTTTACAAATCGAGCAATTTCTAAAAATACCTTCATATTTGAAGTGGGGCCATTTTTGACGGAGATATGGCCATTAATACAATATAAATTTTTAGATGAGTTTGAAGACATTTTCTTTAAATGCAGTTTTTTTTCAAAAATCGAGCAAATTCTAAAAAAACCTTCAGATTTTAAGTGGGGCCATTTTTGACGGAGATATGGCCATTAATACAATTAATAATTTTAGATGAGTCTGAAGTCATTTCGTTTTAATGCAGTTTTGTTTCAAAAATCGAGCAAAGTCTAAAAATACCTTCATATTTTAAGTAGGGCCCTTTTTGACGGAGATATAGCCATTAATATAATATATAATTTTAGATGAGTCTGAAGTCATTTTCTTTAAATGCAGTTTTGTTTCAAAAATCGAGCAAATTCTAAAAATACCTTCAGATTTGAAGTGGGGCCATTTTTGACGGAGATATGGCCATTAATACAATATATAATTTTAGATGAGTCTGAAGACATTTTCTTTGAATGCAGTTTTGTTTCAAAAATCGAGCAATTTCTAAAAGTAACTCCATATATGAGTGGGGCCATTTTTGACAGAGATATGGCCATTAATAGAATATATAATTTTATATGAGTCTGAAGTCATGTTGTTTAAATGCAGTTTTGTGTATAAGAAATTGAGCAAATTCTAAAAATACCTTCATATTTGAAGTGGGGCCATTTTTGACGGAGATATGGCCATTAATATAATATATTAATTTGGATGAGTCTGAAGACATTTTCTTTAAATGCAGTTTTGTTTTAAAAATCGAGCAAATTCTAAAAGTAACTTCATATTTTATGTGGGGCCATTTTTGACGGAGATATGGCCATTAATACAATATATAATTTTAGATGAGTCTGAAGTTATTTTGTTTAAATGCAGTTTTGTGTATAAAAAATCGAGCAAATTCTAAAAATACCTTCATATTTGAAGTGGGGCCATTTTTGACGGAGATATGGCCATTAATACAATATATAATTTTTTATGAGTCTGAAGTTATTTTGTTTAAATGCAGTTTTGTTTCACAAATCGAGCAAATTCTAAAAATACCTTCATATTTGAAGTGGGGCCATTTTTGACGGAGATATGGCCATTAATATAATATATAATTTTGGATGAGTCTGAAGTCATTTTCCTAAAATGCAGTTTTGTTTCAAAAATCGAGCAATTTCTAAAAGTAACTTCATATTTTATGTGGGGCCATTTTTGACGGAGATATGGCCATTAATACAATATATAATTTTAGATGAGTCTGAAGTCATTTTCTTTAAATGCAGTTTTGTTTTAAAAATCGAGCAATTTCTAAAAATACCTTCATATTTGAAGTGGGGCCATTTTTGACGGAGATATGGCCATTAATACAATATAAATTTTTTGATGAGTTTGAAGACATTTTCTTTAAATGCAGTTTTTTTTCAAAAATCGAGCAAATTCTAAAAAAACCTTCAGATTTTAAGTGGGGCCATTTTTGACGGAGATATGGCCATTAATACAATTAATAATTTTAGATGAGTCTGAAGTCATTTCGTTTTAATGCAGTTTTGTTTCAAAAATCGAGCAAAGTCTAAAAATACCTTCATATTTTAAGTAGGGCCCTTTTTGACGCAGATATAGCCATTAATATAATATATAATTTTAGATGAGTCTGAAGTCATTTTCTTTAAATGCAGTTTTGTTTCAAAAATCGAGCAAATTCTAAAAATACCTTCAGATTTGAAGTGGGGCCATTTTTGACGGAGATATGGCCATTAATACAATATATAATTTTAGATGAGTCTGAAGACATTTTCTTTGAATGCAGTTTTGTTTCAAAAATCCAGCAATTTCTAAAAGTAACTTCATATTTTATGTGGGGCCATTTTTGACGGAGATATGGCCATTAATAGAATATATAATTTTAGATGAGTCTGAAGTCATTTTCTTTAAATGCAGTTTTGTTTAAGAAATCGAGCAAATTCTAAAAATACCTTCATATTTGAAGTGGGGCCATTTTTGACGGAGATATGGCCATTAATATAATATATTAATTTGGATGAGTCTGAAGACATTTTCTTTAAATGCAGTTTTGTTTTAAAAATCGAGCAAATTCTAAAAGTAACTTTATATTTTATGTGGGGCCATTTTTGACGGAGATATGGCCATTAATACAATATATAATTTTAGATGAGTCTGAAGTTATTTTGTTTAAATGCAGTTTTGTGTATAAAAAATCGAGCAAATTCTAAAAATACCTTCATATTTGAAGTGGGGCCATTTTTGACGGAGATATGGCCATTAATATAATATATAAATTTGGATGAGTCTGAAGTCATTTTCCTAAAATGCAGTTTTGTTTCAAAAATCGAGCAATTTCTAAAAGTAACTTCATATTTTATGTGGGGCCATTTTTGACGGAGATATGGCCATTAATACAATATATAATTTTAGATGAGTCTGAAGACATTTTCTTTAAATGCAGTTTTGTTTCAAAAATCGAGCAATTTCTAAAAATACCTTCATATTTTAAGTGGGGCCATTTTTGACGGAGATATGGCCATTAATACAATATATAATTTTAGATGAGTCTGAAGCCATTTTGTTTAAATGCAGTTTTGTGTATAAAAAATCGAGCAAATTCTAAAAATACCTTCATATTTGAAGTGGGGCCATTTTTGACGGAGATATGGCCATTAATACAATATATAATTTTAGATGAGTCTGAAGACATTTTCTTTAAATGCAGTTTTGTTTCAAAAATCGAGCAATTTCTAAAAGTAACTTTATATTTTATGTGGGGCCATTTTTGACGGAGATATGGCCATTAATATAATATATAATTTTAGATGAGTCTGAAGTAATTTTGTTTAAATGCAGTTTTGTTTCACAAATCGAGCAATTTCTAAAAATACCTTCATATTTGAAGTGGGGCCATTTTTGACGGAGATATGGCCATTAATACAATATATAATTTTAGATGAGTCTGAAGTCATTTCGTTTTAATGCAGTTTTGTTTCAAAAATCGAGCAAAGTCTAAAAATACCTTCATATTTTAAGTAGGGCCCTTTTTGACGGAGATATAGCCATTAATATAATATATAATTTTAGATGAGTCTGAAGTCATTTTTTTTAAATGCAGTTTTGTTTCAAAAATCGAGCAAATTCTAAAAATACCTTCATATTTTAAGTGGGGCCATTTTTGACGGAGATATGGCCATTAATACAATATATAATTTTAGATGAGTCTGAAGACATTTTCTTTAAATGCAGTTTTGTTTCAAAAATCGAGCAATTTCTAAAAGTAACTCCATATATGAGTGGGGCCATTTTTGACGGAGATATGGCCATTAATACAATATATAATTTTAGATGAGTCTGAAGTCATTTTGTTTTAATGCAGTTTTGTTTTAAAAATCGAGCAAATTCTAAAAATACCTTCATATTTTAAGTGGGGCCATTTTTGACGGAGATATGGCCATTAATACAATATATAATTTTAGATGAGTCTGAAGACATTTTCTTTAAATGCAGTTTTGTTTAAAAAATCGAGCAATTTCTAAAAGTGACTTCATATTTTATGTGGGGCCATTTTTGACGGAGATATGGCCATTAATACAATATATAATTTTAGATGAGTCTGAAGACATTTTCTTTAAATGCAGTTTTGTTTTAAAAAATCGAGCAAATTCTAAAAATACATTCATATTTGAAGTGGGGCCATTTTTGACGGAGATATGGCCATTAATACAATATATAATTTTAGATGAGTCTGAAGACATTTTCTTTAAATGCAGTTTTGTTTCAAAAATCGAGCAATTTCTAAAAGTAACTTCATATTTGAGGTGGAGCTATTTTTGACGGAGATATGGCCATTAATACAATATATAATTTTAGATGAGTCTGAAGACATTTTCTTTAAATGCAGTTTTGTTTCAAAAATCCAGCAATTTCAAAAAGTAACTTCATATTTTATGTGGGGCCATTTTTGACGGAGATATGGCCATTAATACAATATATAATTTTAGATGAGTCTGAAGACATTTTCTTTAAATGCAGTTTTGTTTCAAAAATCGAGCAAATTCTAAAAGTAACTTCATATTTTATGTGGGGCCATTTTTGACGGAGATATGGCCATTAATACAATATATAATTTTAGATGAGTCTGAAGACATTTTCTTTAAATGCAGTTTTGTTTCAAAAATCGAGCAATTTCTAAAAGTAACTTCATATTTGAAGTGGGGCCATTTTTGACGGAGATATGGCCATTAATACAATACATAATTTTAGATGAGTCTGAAGACATTTTCTTTAAATGCAGTTTTGTTTCAAAAATCGAGCAATTTCTAAAAATACCTTCATATTTGAAGTGGGGCCATTTTTGACGGAGATATGGCCATTAATACAATATATAATTTTAGATGAGTCTGAAGACATTTTCTTTAAATGCAGTTTTGTTTCAAAAATCCAGCAATTTCTAAAAGTAACTCCATATTTTATGTGGGGCCATTTTTGACGGAGATATGGCCATTAATACAATATATAATTTTAGATGAGTCTGAAGACATTTTCTTTAAATGCAGTTTTGTTTCAAAAATCGAGCAATTTCTAAAAGTAACTCCATATTTGTATGAAATATGGCCATTAGATAATAATTTGGATGAGTCTGAAGACATTTTCTTTAAATGCAGTTTTGTTTCAAAAATCGAGCAAATTCTAAAAATACCTTCATATTTGAAGTGGGGCCATTTTTGACGGAGATATGGCCCTTAATATAATATATAATTTTAGATGAGTCTGAAGTCATTTTCTTTAAATGCAGTTTTGTTTACAAAAATCGAGCAATTTCTAAAAATACCTTCATATTTGAAGTGGGGCCATTTTTGACGGAGATATGGCCATTAATACAATATATAATTTTAGATGAGTCTGAAGTCATTTTGTGTTAATGCAGTTTTGTTTCAAAAATCGAGCAAATTCTAAAAATACCTTCAGATTTTAAGTGGGGCCATTTTTGACGGAGATATGGCCATTAATACAATATATAATTTTAGATGAGTCTGAAGTCATTTTGTGTTAAATGCAGTTTTGTTTCAAAAATCGAGCAAATTCTAAAAATACCTTCATATTTGAAGTGGGGCCATTTTTGACGGAGATATGGCCATTAATATAATATATAATTTTAGATGAGTCTGAGGACATTTTCTTTAAATGCAGTTTTGTTTCAAAAATCGAGCAATTTCTAAAAGTAACTTCATATTTGAGGTGGAGGTATTTTTGGCGGAGATATGGCCATTAATACAATATATAATTTTAGATGAGTCTGAAGACATTTTCTTTAAATGCAGTTTTGTTTAAAAAATCGAGCAATTTCTAAAAGTAACTCCATATTTGTATAAATATGGCATTGGATATAATTTGGATGAGTCTGAAGACATTTTCTTTAAATGCAGTTTTGTTTCAAAAATCGAGCAAATTCTAAAAATACCTTCATATTTGAAGTGGGGCCATTTTTGACGGAGATATGGCCATTAATACAATATATAATTTTAGATGAGTCTGAAGTCATTTTCTTTAAATGCAGTTTTGTTTCAAAAATCGAGCAAATTCTAAAAATACCTTCAGATTTGAAGTGGGGCCATTTTTGACGGAGATATGGCCATTAATACAATATATAATTTTAGATGAGTCTGAAGTCATTTTGTTTAAATGCAGTTTTGTTTCAAAAATCGAGCAAATTCTAAAAATACCTTCATATTTTAAGTGGGGCCATTTTTGACGGAGATATGGCCATTAATACAATATATAATTTTAGATGAGTCTGAAGACATTTTCTTTAAATGCAGTTTTGTTTCAAAAATCGAGCAATTTCTAAAAATAACTTCATATTTTAAGTGGGGCCATTTTTGACGGAGATATGGCCATTAATACAATATATAATTTTAGATGAGTCTGAAGTCATTTTGTTTAAATGCAGTTTTGTTTCAAAAATCGAGCAAATTCTAAAAATACCTTCAGATTTTAAGTGGGGCCATTTTTGACGGAGATATGGCCATTAATACAATATATAATTTTAGATGAGTCTGAAGACATTTTCTTTAAATGCAGTTTTGTTTCAAAAATCGAGCAATTTCTAAAAATAACTTCATATTTTAAGTGGGGCCATTTTTGACGGAGATATGGCCATTAATACAATATATAATTTTAGATGAGTCTGAAGACATTTTCTTTAAATGCAGTTTTGTTTCAAAAATCGAGCAATTTCTAAAAGTAACTTCATATTTTGGGGCCATTTTTGACGGAGATATGGCCATTAATACAATAATATAATTTTAGATGAGTCTGAAGACATTTTCTTTAAATGCAGTTTTGTTTCAAAAAATCGAGCAAATTCTAAAAATACCTTCATATTTGAAGTGGGGCCATTTTTGACGGAGATATGGCCATTAATATAATATATAATTTTAGATGAGTCTGAAGTCATTTTCTTTAAATGCAGTTTTGTTTCAAAAATCGAGCAATTTCTAAAAATACCTTCATATTTGAAGTGGGGCCATTTTTGACGGAGATATGGCCATTAATACAATATATAATTTTAGATGAGTCTGAAGTCATTTTGTTTTAAATGCAGTTTTGTTTCAAAAATCGAGCAAATTCTAAAAATACCTTCATATTTTAAGTGGGGCCATTTTTGACGGAGATATGGCCATTAATACAATATATAATTTTAGATGAGTCTGAAGTCATTTTGTTTAAATGCAGTTTTGTTTCAAAAATCGAGCAAATTCTAAAAATACCTTCAGATTTTAAGTGGGGCCATTTTTGACGGAGATATGGCCATTAATACAATATATAATTTTAGATGAGTCTGAAGTCATTTTCTTTAAATGCAGTTTTGTTTCAAAAATCGAGCAAATTCTAAAAATACCTTCATATTTTAAGTGGGGCCATTTTTGACGGAGATATGGCCATTAATACAATATATAATTTTAGATGAGTCTGAAGACATTTTCTTTAAATGCAGTTTTGTTTCAAAAATCGAGCAATTTCTAAAAATAACTTCATATTTGGGGCCATTTTTGACGGAGATATGGCCATTAATACAATAATATAATTTTAGATGAGTCTGAAGACATTTTCTTTAAATGCAGTTTTGTTTCAAAAATCGAGCAAATTCTAAAAATACCTTCATATTTGAAGTGGGGCCATTTTTGACGGAGATATGGCCATTAATACAATATATAATTTTAGATGAGTCTGAAGACATTTTCTTTAAATGCAGTTTTGTTTCAAAAATCGAGCAAATTCTAAAAATACCTTCATATTTTGAAGTGGGGCCATTTTTGACGGAGATATGGCCATTAATACAATATATAATTTTAGATGAGTCTGAAGTCATTTTCTTTAAATGCAGTTTTGTTTCAAAAATCGAGCAAATTCTAAAAATAACCTTCAGATTTTAAGTGGGGCCATTTTTGACGGAGATATGGCCATTAATACAATATATAATTTTAGATGAGTCTGAAGACATTTTCTTTAAATGCAGTTTTGTTTCAAAAATCGAGCAATTTCTAAAAATACCTTCATATTTTAAGTGGGGCCATTTTTGACGGAGATATGGCCATTAATATAATATATAATTTTAGATGAGTCTGAAGACATTTTCTTTAAATGCAGTTTTGTTTCAAAAATCGAGCAAATTCTAAAAATACCTTCATATTTGAAGTGGGGCCATTTTTGACGGAGATATGGCCATTAATACAATATATAATTTTAGATGAGTCTGAAGACATTTTCTTTAAATGCAGTTTTGTTTCAAAAATCGAGCAATTTCTAAAAGTAACTTCATATTTGAAGTGGGGCCATTTTTGACGGAGATATGGCCATTAATACAATATATAATTTTAATGAGTCTTTTTTATTATTATTATTATTGGGGGGATTCAGCTCCGCGACCTATTCGATCTATTGTGCCCCCTTCTGAGCTTATAGCTCCTCCATCAGCCCCAACTCCCGCACAAACGTGAGGATCTTTGTTGGGTTGAGGTCTACTATGTCTTTGTAATCCAAGACATGCGCCCCTAGGATGCTGCTTCTTCTTCTAACTAAGGCGACACAGTCTGCCAGGATGTGCATTGAGGATTCCTTTTCCCCTTCACAAAACCTGCAGAGATCGCTACTGAATATACCCAGTTTTGCCAGGTGGCTCCTTAGTCTACAGTGTCCTGTCAATAGACCGGTAAGTATCCTAAGGTTGTTCTTTCCCATGGTTATAATCTGTTTAAAACGAACAAGATTATAACCACCTAGGAGACATCTGGCTTGTCGGAGTCCTACTGTCTCCGACCAACTCTGTTGCCGTCTCTGCCTTTCCTCGTTTCTGAGTTCCAGTCGTATAGTGTGTTTTCCTACGCCACAATACGGTTCTGGTCCTGTTAGGGGCCTTCCTGCCCCCATTCTTGCTTGCTCGTCAGCCGCCTCGTTACCCGCTATGTCCCTGTGGCCCGGGACCCATCGTAGGGTGAGCCTGTTGTGTGTCCCGAGTAGGTCTAGCTTCGAACGAACTTCATGGACTAACTTCGATGTTATCTTAGTCCCCATTATAGCTTTCAATGCTGCTTGACTGTCGGATAGGATGGATATATCCGTATTCCGATAGTTACGTTCTATGTTGAAGTCCGCACATCTCCCTATCGCACACACCTCAGCCTGAAATATGCTGGTGTGCGTTCCCAGGGATTCATGGTAGAATACCCGAGGACCCACCACTCCAAGGCCGGTGCCCTGATTCGTGAGTGATCCATCGGTGTACCATTTTATGGTGTGCGGTTTCATGGGATGGACTTCGTCCAGACTTGTCCATTCCCTTTTACTACTCATTTGAACTGTGAAATTTCGCTCGAATATGTATTCGGCTATCATTTCGTCCCTAGGTTGCGTTAGTAGGGGTAGTTCGTTTGAAAGGAGTTGGGCATCTTTATGGCTAAGGATATGGTTGCCCCCAACTCCTTCTGCGGATATCCTGAGAAGCGTGGCTTTCTGTTTAAGCCTTATAATATGGTGGAGTGGTGTCAGCTCCATTAAGGCTTCAAGGGCCATTGTTGGGCAGGTGCGCATAGCTCCTGTCATACATACGCAGGCCATTCTTTGCAACTTCTGTAGTTGTTTCTTCACGGTGATCAACCGCGCCCTGTCACCCCATGCTACCACCCCATAGGTTAACATGGGTCTTACTACCATCAGGTATAGCCATCTTAGTATCTTTGGTGATGTACCCCATGATTTACCTGCAATACTACGACATGTGTAAAGCGCCCTAGAGCACTTTAATATCGTGTTTTGCACATGGGTGCCAAAGTTAAGACCGCTATCAAATGTGATTCCCAGGTATTTGACCTCCCTACTTGTTTCTAGTAGGGTCCCTGAGAGCCATATCTGTCTCATCCTCTGTAACTTATGTCGTCTGGTAAAGGGGACGATGACTGTTTTCGTAGGGTTTAGGTTGAGTCCAACCTCCATACACCAGTCATACGTTATCCTTAGCCCTGACTGGACTATGTCACAGAGTGATTCTTCGAATTTGCCTCGCGCTATGATAACAATGTCATCGGCATAACCTTGACATTGAATACCACTGTTAGCAAGTCTGTTTAGTAGTTCGTCTACTAACAGACTCCAGAGTAGCGGAGACAACACCCCTCCTTGGGGACAGCCTTTGGTGGTTAGGACTGTTACAGTGCTATCATGCAATGATGCCGTGGCTTGTCTGGACCGTAGCAGTGCAGATATCCATCTGCTGGTAGTATGGTCCAGGCCTCTTCTCTCAAGGGTAGCATTGATTGCATCGTGAGATGTGTTATCAAAGGCACCTTCTATGTCTAAGAAGGCGCATAGTGCTACTTCCTTATTATCAATTGCCGCGCTCAAAGTACGTCGCAGCTGATAAAGTGCTGTGTCCGTGGACCTGCCTACTCTGTATGCATGCTGCGTTGGGTGCAGCGGCCTTTGCTTAAGCAAAGTGCTTCTGATTCTGTAGTCCACCAGCTTTTCCAACGTTTTCAGTAAAAACGATGTTAAGCTGATGGGTCTGAAGGACTTTGGGCTGGTAATGTCTTTCTTCCCTGCCTTGGGGATGAAGACTACCCTAGCTCTTCTCCATGCGCCCGGTATGTATCCGAGGGCTATGCTACTCACTAATGCCTTTCTAATGCGGGAGAGGAGTATTTCCTGTCCCGTTTGAAGGAAGGCTGGCGATATGCCGTCCATTCCAGGGGACTTATAGGGCTGGAATGTTCCGATTGCCCAGTTAAGTCTCTCCCTTGAGACTGTCGACTTAGCGCATGCCCAGTCGTCAGTTGACGGCCTGTATCTACTTTCTCTTTCGATAGCCTCTTCCTGCAGGGGTGTGCTTCCTGGGAAGTGCGTCTCAAAGAGTAACACTAGTTTCTGCATATCACTGCTCGTAAAGGAGTTATCCCCACGCTTCAGTGCTAAGTTCGCATCAGGCGTTCGTTTCGCCAGTGCTCTATGGAGCCTGGCGCCTTCGCTTGTGCTAACTATGCTTTCACAGAAGTTCCTGTAATTCTTCCGTTTGGCCTTCCTTATCTCCTTATTATAGGAGGTCAGGCTTTCACGGTACTGCTCCCACATTCCGTCTCTCTTTGCTTTATTAAAGAGGCGACGTGTGGTCACGCGCAGCCTTTCTAGACTGTCGTTCCACCATGGGGCATCTTTCTCCAAATACTTTTTCCCTACTGGGCAGTTATCCTCAAATGCATTGGTTATGCACTTGTTGAGGTCACCGATGGCCCTGTCCAGCTCTAGTGGCTCTCTGGGTATACCAGATAACCCGTTGGCTAGGGAGAGCCCTAGGGCCGACTTATAACCTTCCCAGTTGGTTTTCCTGGGGTTGCGACCTGGTGTACTACTGTCCGTATTTAATTGCAACTTAAATAGGATAGTTCTATGATCAGACATTGATTCCTCTTGGGAAACATGCCAGTCCCTAAGGTGAGGTTTTAGGGACCGACTAATCAGGGTGATGTCTAGCACCTCCTCCCTGATTCTAGTTACGAATGTCGGTGTAGATCCGACATTGCCTAATTCTAGATTATATTTAAAAATAAAGTCCATTAGGCACTCACCCCTCACATTGATGTCGCTGCTGCCCCATATCGTATGGTGCGCATTGGCATCGCATCCGACGAGCACTGGGATTTTCTCCCTCCTGCAGTAATCCACCAGTTTTTCTATTTCTGGTGGTGGGCAGGCTCCATCTCCTGCGAAATACGCAGATACCATAGCCGTAGGGATCGCGCCATTCTTGGTGTGTACCAATATGGGAACGCAGTCCCTAGTCAGGAATTCTGAAAGGATAGTAAAGTTAATACTTTTCCTTACCATTATGCATGCTCGGGGTGCTGGATCTCTCCGATCCCAGATTACCTTCGAGTCAGCCGTGTACAGGCCTTTAATGCCATTGTGCACCCATGGCTCCTGTATTAGGGCTAGCCCAAGGTGTTGTTTGGTAAACATCCTTGCTAAGACCGCCGAGGCGGCCTTAGCACGGTGAATGTTTACCTGAGCCAGCCCTGTGCCCGTGACTTGGGCCATCTATTGCTGGGGAGGCTCCAGCTGACACGGTGATTGGGGCCTCGAGTTGCCCCTGTCACCGCTGCACGTCATTTCGACGTCAGCTGCTACTGCGTCCAGCTCCTCCGCCAGCTCCTGTGAGGACATGGGGATGTCTTCGTCTCCCAGCATGTCCGTTTGGCAGAGCGTCTTGTCCGCCAACTCCTCATCTTCTGCGAGGTCCTCCACCGAGTCGGTGGACTGCGCAGAGCAACTGCTCTGAACTGCGGCAGGAGTGGTTTCTGTGGCTGTGATGTCCACATTGACAACCTCCCTGCCGCTTTGCTCAGACTGGGGCTTAGCGCCAGATCTCCTCTTTAAACCGCTTACGGGGATGGTCCCGTAGCGGAAGTAGATCTGGTGCCCCTTCTCCACAATGATATCCCTGGATAGTTCGTCTATCCCAATTACCAGGAGGGCTCCTCCGCCCTCGTTCCTCCTGGAAATCACCTTCCATGTGTCGGTCTCGATCCTGTTCTGGTTCCTCAGCAGAGCCAACAGGGATTCGGTCGACCGATCCACACTTCTAGGGCAGAACAGCGTGATGCAGTGGGGCAACGGAATGTTGTCCCCCACTTTGCATTCAAGGGGCACGCCCTTCCACGATTTCAGCCTCGGCGTTGCGGTTCTCAGCCAGTCGGCTGAGGCCTCATCCAAGCATTCGATGACCAGGAAACCCACCCGGAAATGAATGCCCGCGAATGAGACCGCCACATCTCCACCAGACGCAATGACTTCGTCTATGATGGCCTCTTCCAGCACAGACAAGTCTCCGCGACTGAGCATTGCTCGTGGGAAATCCACGGGCAACACGGCCACCTTCACCTTTCTTGCCATATCTGCATATGACAATCGGGGCTCGGTGGGTGCTGGCGAGCTGGGCTTCGTGGCCGCTGCACGCGATGTGCTCGGACGGAGGTCCAGGCCTGCTTCCTTTTCGGCCGTCACTTTGGCCTCCGGGCACACCCTCTTGGGGGTGGTCACCGGAGGAGTGATTGCGCTGCTACGCCTCTTAGGGGCTGGCGCTGGTGTCGTCGCCGCTTCCCTGGGCTCTTTGGCCTTTTTCAGGGCAGCATCAGGAGTGAGTCCTTGCTGGAGGTACCGAAGGTACCACTTGACCCTTGAACCGCAGAGATTTCTTCGGTTCGGGTCATCCAGCCCACCGGGTTGACCCCTCGGTGGCAGGAACTCTTCCTTCCTCTTAGGGCGCTGTGCGCCCTGCCTCGCAGCGTTCGTTGCTGGGCGTGGTGGTCGGGGTGGTCCGACCATCACTCTCCCATGCCCCAAAGCCGGAGTTTGCTGTGCACGCGGCACTCTCCTGTTTGATGCTGGAGCAGCACGGTGTGGAGGTTGGTCTGCCACACGGGAGGGTCCTTCCCCGTCTAGGGCCCGACCCTCCAGATGTCTTGCGACATACTCCGCAGGGAGATCCTGCGGTATAATATTTTTCTTGGAGTTCTTCATGAGTTCCCACGTTCTGCGGAGAAGTGAATGTCCGCCCGGGCAGAGATCCGCATTACCCGGGTAAGGCTAGATTAGAACAGGCGGTCGCCATTTGCCTGAGCCCACCGTTAGAGACTGGGCTAGTTTTTCCCCGGGCCCCCAGCCAAGCTGACTCTCGGTACGGTTCGAATAACGCCTTAGTCTGGCCCGGAGTGAGATGTGGGGGATAGGATGGGGTAGGTAATTGTGGGGGAGATAGGGGATTGTGTGAGGCTATACTTTGAAGGCGGCAACACAAGCGCCTTGTCAGTGCGATTGACAATATCGCACCCGCTGTTTGTCCGGGACTGCTTATTTACGAGGAATCTCGTATTATTCGCAGCTAACCTCCCTGGGGGGAGGCCATTCGCTATCCGCAACCCGCGACCCGCCTGGTGGCCTCAGCTCAGCCCCATCCGAACCATCCCACAAGTTCTTTTGACCAGGAACTTCATATTTTAAGTGGGGCCATTTTTGACGGAGATATGGCCATTAATATAATATATAATTTTAGATGAGTCTGAAGTCATTTTCTTTAAATGCAGTTTTGTTTCAAAAATCGAGCAATTTCTAAATGTAACTTCATATTTTATGTGGGGCCATTTTTGACGGAGATATGGCCATTAATACAATATATAATTTTAGATGAGTCTGAAGACATTTTCTTTAAATGCAGTTTTGTTTAAAAATCGAGCAATTTCTAAAAATACCTTCATATTTTAAGTGGGGCAATTTTTGACGGACAGATATGGCCATTAATACAATATATAATTTTAGATGAGTCTGAAGACATTTTCTTTAAATGCAGTTTTGTTTCAAAAATCGAGCAAATTCTAAAAATACCTTCATAATTTAAGTGGGGCCATTTTTGACGGAGATATGGCCATTAATACAATATATAATTTTAGATGAGTCTGAAGTCATTTTCTTTAAATGCAGTTTTGTTTCAAAAATCGAGCAATTTCTAAAAGTAACTTCATATTTTATGTGGGGCCATTTTTGACGGAGATATGGCCATTAATACAATATATAATTTTAGATGAGTCTGAAGTCATTTTGTTTAAATGCAGTTTTGTTTATAAAAAATCGAGCAAATTCTAAAAATACCTTCATATTTGAAATGGGGCCATTTTTGACGGAGATATGGCCATTAATATAATATATAATTTTAGATGAGTCTGAAGTCATTTTGTTTTAATGCAGTTTTGTTTCAAAAATCGAGCAAATTCTAAAAATACCTTCATATTTGAAGTAGGGCCATTTTTGACGGAGATATGGCCATTAATATAATATATAAATTTGGATGAGTCTGAAGTCATTTTCTTTAAATGCAGTTTTGTTTCAAAAATCGAGCAAATTCTAAAAATACCTTCATATTTTAAGTGGGGCCATTTTTGACGGAGATATGGCCATTAATACAATATATAATTTTAGATGAGTCTGAAGACATTTTCTTTAAATGCAGTTTTGTTTCAAAAATCGAGCAATTTCTAAAAGTAACTCCATATTTGAAGTGGGGCCATTTTTGACGGAGATATGGCCATTAATACAATATATAATTTTAGATGAGTCTGAAGTCATTTTGTTTTAATGCAGTTTTGTTTCAAAAATCGAGCAAATTCTAAAAATACCTTCATATTTTAAGTGGGGCCATTTTTGACGGAGATATGGCCATTAATACAATATATAATTTTAGATGAGTCTGAAGACATTTTCTTTAAATGCAGTTTTGTTTAAAAAATCGAGCAATTTCTAAAAGTAACTTCATATTTTATGTGGGGCCATTTTTGACGGAGATATGGCCATTAATACAATATATAATTTTAGATGAGTCTGAAGACATTTTCTTTAAATGCAGTTTTGTTTCAAAAATCGAGCAAATTCTAAAAGTACCTTCATATTTGAAGTGGGGCCATTTTTGACGGAGATATGGCCATTAATACAATATACAATTTTAGATGAGTCTGAAGACATTTTCTTTAAATGCAGTTTTGTTTCAAAAATCGAGCAATTTCTAAAAGTAACTTCATATTTGAAGTGGGGCCATTTTTGACAGAGATATGGCCATTAATACAATATATAATTTTAGATGAGTCTGAAGACATTTTCTTTAAATGCAGTTTTGTTTAAAAAATCGAGCAATTTCTAAAAGTTACTCCATATTTGTATAAATTGGATTGGATTAATTTGGATGAGTCTGAAGACATTTTCTTTAAATGCAGTTTTGTTTTAAAAATCGAGCAAATTCTAAAAATACCTTCAGATTTGAAGTGGGGCCATTTTTGACGGAGATATGGCCATTAATACAATATATAATTTTAGATGAGTCTGAAGACATTTTCTTTAAATGCAGTTTTCTTTCAAAAATCGAGCAATTTCTAAAAGTAACTTCATATTTGAGGTGGAGCTATTTTTGACGGAGATATGGCCATTAATACAATATATAATTTTAGATGAGTCTGAAGACATTTTCTTTAAATGCAGTTTTGTTTCAAAAATCGAGCAATTTCTAAAAATACCTTCATATTTGAAGTGGGGCCATTTTTGACGGAGATATGGCCATTAATACAATATATAATTTTAGATGAGTCTGAAGACATTTTCTTTAAATGCAGTTTTGTTTAAAAAATCGAGCAATTTCTAAAAGTAACTCCATATTTTATGTGGGGCCATTTTTGACGGAGATATGGCCATTAATACAATATATAATTTTAGATGAGTCTGAAGACATTTTCTTTAAATGCAGTTTTGTTTCAAAAATCGAGCAATTTCTAAAAGTAACTCCATATTTGTATAAATTGGATTATATTAATTTGGATGAGTCTGAAGACATTTTCTTTAAATGCAGTTTTGTTTCAAAAATCGAGCAAATTCTAAAAATACCTTCATATTTGAAGTGGGGCCATTTTTGACGGAGATATGGCCCTTAATATAATATATAATTTTAGATGAGTCTGAAGTCATTTTCCTTAAATGCAGTTTTGTTTCAAAAATCGAGCAATTTCTAAAAATACCTTCATATTTGAAGTGGGCCATTTTTGACGGAGATATGGCCATTAATACAATATATAATTTTAGATGAGTCTGAAGTCATTTTGTGTTAATGCAGTTTTGTTTCAAAAATCGAGCAAATTCTAAAAATACCTTCAGATTTTAAGTGGGGCCATTTTTGACGGAGATATGGCCATTAATACAATATATAATTTTAGATGAGTCTGAAGTCATTTTCTTTAAATGCAGTTTTTTTTCAAAAATCGAGCAAATTCTAAAAATACCTTCATATTTGAAGTGGGGCCATTTTTGACGGAGATATGGCCATTAATATAATATATAATTTTAGATGAGTCTGAAGTCATTTTCCTTAAATGCAGTTTTGTTTCAAAAATCGAACATTTTCTAAAAATAACTTCATATTTGAAGTGGAGCTATTTTTGACGGAGATATGGACATTTATACAATATATAATTTTAGATGAGTCTAAAGTCATTTTGTTTTAATGCAGTTTTGTTTCAAAAATCGAGCAAATTCTAAAAATACCTTCAGATTTGAAGTGGGGCCATTTTTGACGGAGATATGGCCATTAATACAATATATAATTTTAGATGAGTCTGAAGTCATTTTGATTCAGTTTTGTTTCAAAAATCGAGCAAATTCTAAAAATACCTTCAGATTTTAAGTGGGGCCATTTTTGACGGAGATATGGCCATTAATACAATATATAATTTTAGATGAGTCTGAAGACATTTTCTTTAAATGCAGTTTTGTTTCAAAAATCGAGCAATTTCTAAAAGTAACTCCATATTTTATGTGGGGCCATTTTTGACGGAGATATGGCCATTAATACAATATATAATTTTAGATGAGTCTGAAGTCATTTTGTTTTAATGCAGTTTTGTTTCAAAAATCGAGCAAATTCTAAAAATACCTTCAGATTTTAAGTGGGGCCATTTTTGACGGAGATATGGCCATTAATACAATATATAATTTTAGATGAGTCTGAAGACATTTTCTTTAAATGCAGTTTTGTTTCAAAAATCGAGCAATTTCTAAAAGTAACTTCATATTTTATGTGGGGCCATTTTTGACGGAGATATGGCCATTAATACAATATATAATTTTAGATGAGTCTGAAGACATTTTCTTTAAATGCAGTTTTGTTTAAAAAATCGAGCAATTTCTAAAAGTAACTCCATATTTGTATATAATTGGATTAATTTATTTGGATGAGTCTGAAGACATTTTCTTTAAATGCAGTTTTGTTTCAAAAATCGAGCAAATTCTAAAAATACCTTCATATTTGAAGTGGGGCCATTTTTGACGGAGATATGGCCATTAATATAATATATAATTTTAGATGAGTCTGAAGTCATTTTCTTTAAATGCAGTTTTGTTTCAAAAATCGAGCAATTTCTAAAAATACCTTCATATTTGAAGTGGGGCCATTTTTGACGGAGATATGGCCATTAATACAATATATAATTTTAGATGAGTCTGAAGTCATTTTGTGTTAATGCAGTTTTGTTTCAAAAATCGAGCAATTTCTAAAAATACCTTCATATTTTAAGTGGGGCAATTTTTGACGGAGATATGGCCATTAATACAATATATAATTTTAGATGAGTCTGAAGTCATTTTGTTTATATGCAGTTTTGTGTAAAAAATCGAGCAAATTCTAAAAATACCTTCATATTTGAAGTGGGGCCATTTTTGACGGAGATATGGCCATTAATACAATATATAATTTTAGATGAGTCTGAAGACATTTTCTTTAAATGCAGTTTTGTTTCAAAAATCGAGCAATTTCTAAAAATAACTTCATATTTTAAGTGGGGCCATTTTTGACGGAGATATGGCCATTAATACAATATATAATTTTAGATGAGTCTGAAGTCATTTTGTTTAAATGCAGTTTTGTTTATAAAAAATCGAGCAAATTCTAAAAATACCTTCATATTTGAAGTGGGGCCATTTTTGACGGAGATATGGCCATTAATACAATATATAATTTTAGATGAGTCTGAAGTCATTTTGTTTTAATGCAGTTTTGTTTCAAAAATCGAGCAAATTCTAAAAATACCTTCATATTTTAAGTGGGGCCCTTTTTGACGCAGATATAGCCATTAATATAATATATAATTTTAGATGAGTCTGAAGTCATTTTCTTTAAATGCAGTTTTGTTTCAAAAATCGAGCAAATTCTAAAAATACCTTCATATTTTAAGTGGGGCCATTTTTGACGGAGATATGGCCATTAATACAATATATAATTTTAGATGAGTCTGAAGACATTTTCTTTAAATGCAGTTTTGTTTCAAAAATCGAGCAATTTCTAAAAAGTAACTCCATATTTGAAGTGGGGCCATTTTTGACGGAGATATGGCCATTAATACAATATATAATTTTAGATGAGTCTGAAGTCATTTTGTTTTAATGCAGTTTTGTTTCAAAAATCGAGCAAATTCTAAAAATACCTTCATATTTTAAGTGGGGCCATTTTTGACGGAGATATGGCCATTAATACAATATATAATTTTAGATGAGTCTGAAGACATTTTCTTTAAATGCAGTTTTGTTTAAAAAATCGAGCAATTTCTAAAAGTAACTTCATATTTTAAGTGGGGCCATTTTTGACGGAGATATGGCCATTAATACAATATATAATTTTAGATGAGTCTGAAGACATTTTCTTTAAATGCAGTTTTGTTTCAAAAATCGAGCAAATTCTAAAAATACCTTCATATTTGAAGTGGGGCCATTTTTGACGGAGATATGGCCATTAATACAATATATAATTTTAGATGAGTCTGAAGACATTTTCTTTAAATGCATTTTTGTTTCAAAAATCGAGCAATTTCTAAAAGTAACTTCATATTTGAGGTGGAGCTATTTTTGACGGAGATATGGCCATTAATACAATATATAATTTTAGATGAGTCTGAAGACATTTTCTTTAAATGCAGTTTTGTTTCAAAAATCCAGCAATTTCTAAAAGTAACTTCATATTTTATGTGGGGCCATTTTTGACGGAGATATGGCCATTAATACAATATATAATTTTAGATGAGTCTGAAGACATTTTCTTTAAATGCAGTTTTGTTTCAAAAAATCGAGCAATTTCTAAAAGTAACTCCATATTTGTATAAGATTGACGAGATATGGCCATTAATAAAATATTGATTGATGAGTCTGAAGACATTTTCTTTAAATGCAGTTTTGTTTCAAAAATCGAGCAATTTCTAAAAATACCTTCATATTTGAAGTGGGGCCATTTTTGACGGAGATATGGCCATTAATACAATATATAATTTTAGATGAGTCTGAAGACATTTTCTTTAAATGCAGTTTTGTTTAAAAAATCGAGCAATTTCTAAAAGTAACTTCATATTTTATGTGGGGCCATTTTTGACGGAGATATGGCCATTAATACAATATATAATTTAAGATGAGTCTGAAGACATTTTCTTTAAATGCAGTTTTGTTTCAAAAATCGAGCAATTTCTAAAAGTAACTCCATATTTGTATAAATTGAGGAGATATGGCCATTAATAAATATATAATTTGAGATGAGTCTGAAGACATTTTCTTTAAATGCAGTTTTGTTTCAAAAATCGAGCAAATTCTAAAAATACCTTCATATTTGAAGTGGGGCCATTTTTGACGGAGATATGGCCATTAATATAATATATAATTTTAGATGAGTCTGAAGTCATTTTCTTTAAATGCAGTTTTGTTTCAAAAATCGAGCAATTTCTAAAAATACCTTCATATTTTAAGTGGGGCCATTTTTGACGGAGATATGGCCATTAATACAATATATAATTTTAGATGAGTCTGAAGTCATTTTGTGTTAATGCAGTTTTGTTTCAAAAATCGAGCAAATTCTAAAAATACCTTCAGATTTTAAGTGGGGCCATTTTTGACGGAGATATGGCCATTAATACAATATATAATTTTAGATGAGTCTGAAGTCATTTTGTTTAAATGCAGTTTTGTTTCAAAAATCGAGCAAATTCTAAAAATACCTTCATATTTGAAGTGGGGCCATTTTTGACGGAGATATGGCCATTAATACAATATATAATTTTAGATGAGTCTGAAGACATTTTCTTTAAATGCAGTTTTGTTTCAAAAATCGAGCAATTTCTAAAAGTAACTTCATATTTGAAGTGGGGCCATTTTTGGCGGAGATATGGCCATTAATACAATATATAATTTTAGATGAGTCTGAAGACATTTTCTTTAAATGCAGTTTTGTTTCAAAAATCGAGCAATTTCTAAAAGTAACTTCATATTTTATGTGGGGCCATTAATTTTGAGGAGATATGGCCATTAATACAATATATAATTTTAGATGAGTCTGAAGACATTTTCTTTAAATGCAGTTTTGTTTCAAAAATCGAGCAAATTCTAAAAATACCTTCAGATTTTAAGTAGGGCCATTATTTTACGAGAGGAAATATGGCCATTAATACAATATATAATTTTAGATGAGTCTGAAGTCATTTTGTTTAAATGCAGTTTTGTTTCAAAAATCGAGCAATTTCTAAAAATAACTTCATATTTTAAGTGGGGCCATTTTTGACGGAGATATGGCCATTAATACAATATATAATTTTAGATGAGTCTGAAGACATTTTCTTTAAATGCAGTTTTGTTTCAAAAAATCGAGCAATTTCTAAAAATAACTTCATATTTGAAGTGGGGCCATTTTTGACGGAGATATGGCCATTAATACAATATATAATTTTAGATGAGTCTGAAGACATTTTCTTTAAATGCAGTTTTGTTTCAAAAATCGAGCAATTTCTAAAAATACCTTCATATTTTAAGTGGGGCCATTTTTGACGGAGATATGGCCATTAATACAATATATAATTTTAGATGAGTCTGAAGACATTTTCTTTAAATGCAGTTTTGTTTCAAAAATCGAGCAAATTCTAAAAATACCTTCATATTTTAAGTGGGGCCATTTTTGACGGAGATATGGCCATTAATACAATATATAATTTTAGATGAGTCTGAAGTCATTTTGTTTTAATGCAGTTTTGTTTCAAAAAATCGAGCAAATTCTAAAAATAACTTCATATTTTAAGTGGGGCCATTTTTGACGGAGATATGGCCATTAATACAATATATAATTTTAGATGAGTCTGAAGACATTTTCTTTAAATGCAGTTTTGTTTCAAAAATCGAGCAATTTCTAAAAAATACCTTCATATTTTAAGTGGGGCCATTTTTGACGGAGATATGGCCATTAATACAATATATAATTTTAGATGAGTCTGAAGACATTTTCTTTAAATGCAGTTTTGTTTCAAAAAATCGAGCAAATTCTAAAAATAACTTCATATTTTGAAGTGGGGCCATTTTTGACGGAGATATGGCCATTAATACAATATATAATTTTAGATGAGTCTGAAGACATTTTCTTTAAATGCAGTTTTGTTTCAAAAATCGAGCAAATTCTAAAAATACCTTCATATTTTAAGTGGGGCCATTTTTGACGGAGATATGGCCATTAATACAATATATAATTTTAGATGAGTCTGAAGACATTTTCTTTAAATGCAGTTTTGTTTCAAAAATCGAGCAATTTCTAAAAATAACTTCATATTTTAAGTGGGGCCATTTTTGACGGAGATATGGCCATTAATACAATATATAATTTTAGATGAGTCTGAAGACATTTTCTTTAAATGCAGTTTTGTTTCAAAAATCGAGCAATTTCTAAAAATACCTTCATATTTTAAGTGGGGCCATTTTTGACGGAGATATGGCCATTAATACAATATATAATTTTAGATGAGTCTGAAGACATTTTCTTTAAATGCAGTTTTGTTTCAAAAATCGAGCAATTTCTAAAAATAACTTCAGATTTTAAGTGGGGCCATTTTTGACGGAGATATGGCCATTAATACAATATATAATTTTAGATGAGTCTGAAGACATTTTCTTTAAATGCAGTTTTGTTTCAAAAATCGAGCAAATTCTAAAAATACCTTCATATTTTAAGTGGGGCCATTTTTGACGGAGATATGGCCATTAATACAATATATAATTTTAGATGAGTCTGAAGACATTTTCTTTAAATGCAGTTTTGTTTCAAAAATCGAGCAATTTCTAAAAATAACTTCATATTTGAAGTGGGGCCATTTTTGACGGAGATATGGCCATTAATACAATATATAATTTTAGATGAGTCTGAAGACATTTTCTTTAAATGCAGTTTTGTTTTCAAAACAATTTCTAAAAGTACCTTCATATTTGAAGTGGGGCCATTTTTGACGGAGATATGGCCATAAACATTTTAAATGCAGTTTTGTTTCAAAAATCGAGCAATTCTAAAAAATACCTCAATTTTAAGTGGGGCCATTTTTTGACGGAGATCTATAAGACATTTTATGTTAATGCAGTTTTGTTTCAAAAATCGAGCAAATTCTAAAAATAACTTCATATTTTAAGTGGGGCCATTTTTGACGGAGATATGGCCATTAATACAATATATAATTTTAGATGAGTCTGAAGACATTTTCTTTAAATGCAGTTTTGTTTCAAAAATCGAGCAATTTCTAAAAGTAACTTCATTATTTAGTGGGGCCATTTTTGACGGAGATATGGCCATTAATACAATATATAATTTTAGATGAGTCTGAAGACATTTTCTTTAAATGCAGTTTTGTTTCAAAAATCGAGCAATTTCTAAAAATAACTTCATATTTGAAGTGGGGCCATTTTTGACGGAGATATGGCCATTAATACAATATATAATTTTAGATGAGTCTGAAGACATTTTCTTTAAATGCAGTTTTGTTTCAAAAATCGAGCAATTTCTAAAAATACCTTCATATTTTAAGTGGGGCCATTTTTGACGGAGATATGGCCATTAATACAATATATAATTTTAGATGAGTCTGAAGTCATTTTGTGTTAATGCAGTTTTGTTTCAAAAATCGAGCAAATTCTAAAAATACCTTCAGATTTTAAGTGGGGCCATTTTTGACGGAGATATGGCCATTAATACAATATATAATTTTAGATGAGTCTGAAGTCATTTTCTTTAAATGCAGTTTTGTTTCAAAAATCGAGCAAATTCTAAAAATAACTTCATATTTGAAGTGGGGCCATTTTTGACGGAGATATGGCCATTAATACAATATATAATTTTAGATGAGTCTGAAGACATTTTCTTTAAATGCAGTTTTGTTTCAAAAATCGAGCAAATTCTAAAAATACCTTCATATTTTAAGTGGGGCCATTTTTGACGGAGATATGGCCATTAATACAATATATAATTTTAGATGAGTCTGAAGACATTTTCTTTAAATGCAGTTTTGTTTCAAAAATCGAGCAATTTCTAAAAATAACTTCATATTTTAAGTGGGGCCATTTTTGACGGAGATATGGCCATTAATACAATATATAATTTTAGATGAGTCTGAAGTCATTTTGTTTTAATGCAGTTTTGTTTCAAAAATCGAGCAGCAATTTCTAAAAATAACTTCATATTTTAAGTGGGGCCATTTTTGACGGAGATATGGCCATTAATACAATATATAATTTTAGATGAGTCTGAAGACATTTTCTTTAAATGCAGTTTTGTTTCAAAAATCGAGCAATTTCTAAAAATAACTTCATATTTTAAGTGGGGCCATTTTTGACGGAGATATGGCCATTAATACAATATATAATTTTAGATGAGTCTGAAGACATTTTCTTTAAATGCAGTTTTGTTTCAAAAATCGAGCAATTTCTAAAAATAACTTCATATTTTAAGTGGGGCCATTTTTAGGACGGAGATATGGCCATTAATACAATATATAATTTTAGATGAGTCTGAAGACATTTTCTTTAAATGCAGTTTTGTTTCAAAAATCGAGCAATTTCTAAAAATAACTTCATATTTTAAGTGGGGCCATTTTTGACGGAGATATGGCCATTAATACAATATATAATTTTAGATGAGTCTGAAGACATTTTCTTTAAATGCAGTTTTGTTTCAAAAATCGAGCAATTTCTAAAAATAACTTCATATTTGAAGTGGGGCCATTTTTGACGGAGATATGGCCATTAATACAATATATAATTTTAGATGAGTCTGAAGACATTTTCTTTAAATGCAGTTTTGTTTCAAAAATCGAGCAATTTCTAAAAATAACTTCATATTTTAAGAAGTGGGGCCATTTTTGACGGAGATATGGCCATTAATACAATATATAATTTTAGATGAGTCTGAAGACATTTTCTTTAAATGCAGTTTTGTTTCAAAAATCGAGCAAATTCTAAAAATACCTTCATATTTTAAGTGGGGCCATTTTTGACGGAGATATGGCCATTAATACAATATATAATTTTAGATGAGTCTGAAGACATTTTCTTTAAATGCAGTTTTGTTTCAAAAATCGAGCAATTTCTAAAAATACCTTCATATTTTAAGTGGGGCCATTTTTGACGGAGATATGGCCATTAATACAATATATAATTTTAGATGAGTCTGAAGACATTTTCTTTAAATGCAGTTTTGTTTCAAAAATCGAGCAAATTCTAAAAATACCTTCAGATTTTAAGTGGGGCCATTTTTGACGGAGATATGGCCATTAATACAATATATAATTTTAGATGAGTCTGAAGACATTTTCTTTAAATGCAGTTTTGTTTCAAAAATCGAGCAATTTCTAAAAATACCTTCATATTTTAAGTGGGGCCATTTTTGACGGAGATATGGCCATTAATACAATATATAATTTTAGATGAGTCTGAAGACATTTTCTTTAAATGCAGTTTTGTTTCAAAAATCGAGCAATTTCTAAAAATAACTTCATTTTATAGTGGGGCCATTTTTGACGGAGATATGGCCATTAATACAATATATAATTTTAGATGAGTCTGAAGACATTTTCTTTAAATGCAGTTTTGTTTCAAAAATCGAGCAATTTCTAAAAGTAACTTCATATTTTAAGTGGGGCCATTTTTGACGGAGATATGGCCATTAATACAATATATAATTTTAGATGAGTCTGAAGACATTTTCTTTAAATGCAGTTTTGTTTCAAAAATCGAGCAATTTCTAAAAATAACTTCATATTTTAAGTGGGGCCATTTTTGACGGAGATATGGCCATTAATACAATATATAATTTTAGATGAGTCTGAAGACATTTTCTTTAAATGCAGTTTTGTTTCAAAAATCGAGCAATTTCTAAAAATAACTCCATATTTTAAGTGGGGCCATTTTTGACGGAGATATGGCCATTAATACAATATATAATTTTAGATGAGTCTGAAGACATTTTCTTTAAATGCAGTTTTGTTTCAAAAATCGAGCAATTTCTAAAAATACCTTCATATTTTAAGTGGGGCCATTTTTGACGGAGATATGGCCATTAATACAATATATAATTTTAGATGAGTCTGAAGACATTTTCTTTAAATGCAGTTTTGTTTCAAAAATCGAGCAATTTCTAAAAATAACTTCATATTTTAAGTGGGGCCATTTTTGACGGAGATATGGCCATTAATACAATATATAATTTTAGATGAGTCTGAAGACATTTTCTTTAAATGCAGTTTTGTTTCAAAAATCGAGCAATTTCTAAAAGTAACTCCATATTTTAAGTGGGGCCATTTTTGACGGAGATATGGCCATTAATACAATATATAATTTTAGATGAGTCTGAAGTCATTTTCTTTAAATGCAGTTTTGTTTCAAAAATCGAGCAAATTCTAAAAATACCTTCAGATTTTAAGTGGGGCCATTTTTGACGGAGATATGGCCATTAATACAATATATAATTTTAGATGAGTCTGAAGACATTTTCTTTAAATGCAGTTTTGTTTCAAAAATCGAGCAATTTCTAAAAATAACTTCCATATTTTAAGTGGGGCCATTTTTGACGGAGATATGGCCATTAATACAATATATAATTTTAGATGAGTCTGAAGACATTTTCTTTAAATGCAGTTTTGTTTCAAAAATCGAGCAATTTCTAAAAGTAACTCCATATTTTATGTGGGGCCATTTTTGACGGAGATATGGCCATTAATACAATATATAATTTTAGATGAGTCTGAAGACATTTTCTTTAAATGCAGTTTTGTTTCAAAAATCGAGCAATTTCTAAAAATACCTTCATATTTTAAGTGGGGCCATTTTTGACGGAGATATGGCCATTAATACAATATATAATTTTAGATGAGTCTGAAGACATTTTCTTTAAATGCAGTTTTGTTTCAAAAATCGAGCAATTTCTAAAAATACCTTCATATTTTAAGTGGGGCCATTTTTGACGGAGATATGGCCATTAATACAATATATAATTTTAGATGAGTCTGAAGACATTTTCTTTAAATGCAGTTTTGTTTCAAAAATCGAGCAATTTCTAAAAATACCTTCATATTTTAAGTGGGGCCATTTTTGACGGAGATATGGCCATTAATACAATATATAATTTTAGATGAGTCTGAAGACATTTTCTTTAAATGCAGTTTTGTTTCAAAAATCGAGCAATTTCTAAAAATACCTTCATATTTTAAGTGGGGCCATTTTTGACGGAGATATGGCCATTAATACAATATATAATTTTAGATGAGTCTGAAGACATTTTCTTTAAATGCAGTTTTGTTTCAAAAATCGAGCAATTTCTAAAAATACCTTCATATTTTAAGTGGGGCCATTTTTGACGGAGATATGGCCATTAATACAATATATAATTTTAGATGAGTCTGAAGACATTTTCTTTAAATGCAGTTTTGTTTCAAAAATCGAGCAAATTCTAAAAATACCTTCATATTTTAAGTGGGGCCATTTTTGACGGAGATATGGCCATTAATACAATATATAATTTTAGATGAGTCTGAAGACATTTTATGTTAATGCAGTTTTGTTTCAAAAATCGAGCAAATTGTAAAAATACCTTCAGATTTTAAGTGGGGCCATTTTTGACGGAGATATGGCCATTAATACAATATATAATTTTAGATGAGTCTGAAGTCATTTTCTTTAAATGCAGTTTTGTTTCAAAAATCGAGCAAATTGTAAAAATACCTTCAGATTTTAAGTGGGGCCATTTTTGACGGAGATATGGCCATTAATACAATATATAATTTTAGATGAGTCTGAAGACATTTTCTTTAAATGCAGTTTTGTTTCAAAAATCGAGCAATTTCTAAAAATAACTTCATATTTTAAGTGGGGCCATTTTTGACGGAGATATGGCCATTAATACAATATATAATTTTAGATGAGTCTGAAGACATTTTCTTTAAATGCAGTTTTGTTTCAAAAAATCGAGCAATTTCTAAAAGTAACTCCATATTTTATGTGGGGCCATTTTTGACGGAGATATGGCCATTAATACAATATATAATTTTAGATGAGTCTGAAGACATTTTCTTTAAATGCAGTTTTGTTTCAAAAATCGAGCAATTTCTAAAAATAACTTCATATTTTAAGTGGGGCCATTTTTGACGGAGATATGGCCATTAATACAATATATAATTTTAGATGAGTCTGAAGACATTTTCTTTAAATGCAGTTTTGTTTCAAAAATCGAGCAATTTCTAAAAATAACTTCATATTTGAAGTGGGGCCATTTTTGACGGAGATATGGCCATTAATACAATATATAATTTTAGATGAGTCTGAAGACATTTTCTTTAAATGCAGTTTTGTTTCAAAAATCGAGCAATTTCTAAAAATAACTTCATATTTTAAGTGGGGCCATTTTTGACGGAGATATGGCCATTAATACAATATATAATTTTAGATGAGTCTGAAGACATTTTCTTTAAATGCAGTTTTGTTTCAAAAATCGAGCAAATTCTAAAAATACCTTCATATTTTAAGTGGGGCCATTTTTGACGGAGATATGGCCATTAATACAATATATAATTTTAGATGAGTCTGAAGACATTTTCTTTAAATGCAGTTTTGTTTCAAAAATCGAGCAATTTCTAAAAATACCTTCATATTTGAAGTGGGGCCATTTTTGACGGAGATATGGCCATTAATACAATATATAATTTTAGATGAGTCTGAAGACATTTTCTTTAAATGCAGTTTTGTTTCAAAAATCGAGCAAATTCTAAAAATACCTTCATATTTTAAGTGGGGCCATTTTTGACGGAGATATGGCCATTAATACAATATATAATTTTAGATGAGTCTGAAGACATTTTCTTTAAATGCAGTTTTGTTTCAAAAATCGAGCAAATTCTAAAAATAACTTCATATTTTAAGTGGGGCCATTTTTGACGGAGATATGGCCATTAATACAATATATAATTTTAGATGAGTCTGAAGACATTTTCTTTAAATGCAGTTTTGTTTCAAAAATCGAGCAAATTCTAAAAATACCTTCATATTTTAAGTGGGGCCATTTTTGACGGAGATATGGCCATTAATACAATATATAATTTTAGATGAGTCTGAAGACATTTTCTTTAAATGCAGTTTTGTTTCAAAAATCGAGCAAATTCTAAAAATACCTTCATATTTTAAGTGGGGCCATTTTTGACGGAGATATGGCCATTAATACAATATATAATTTTAGATGAGTCTGAAGACATTTTCTTTAAATGCAGTTTTGTTTCAAAAATCGAGCAATTTCTAAAAATACCTTCATATTTTAAGTGGGGCCATTTTTGACGGAGATATGGCCATTAATACAATATATAATTTTAGATGAGTCTGAAGACATTTTGTTTTAATGCAGTTTTGTTTCAAAAATCGAGCAAATTCTAAAAATAACTTCATATTTTAAGTGGGGCCATTTTTGACGGAGATATGGCCATTAATACAATATATAATTTTAGATGAGTCTGAAGACATTTTCTTTAAATGCAGTTTTGTTTCAAAAATCGAGCAAATTGTAAAAATACCTTCAGATTTTAAGTGGGGTCATTTTTGACGGAGATATGGCCATTAATACAATATATAATTTTAGATGAGTCTGAAGACATTTTCTTTAAATACAGTTTTGTTTCAAAAATCCAGCAATTTTCAAAAGTAACTCCATATTTTAAGTGGGGCCATTTTTGACGGAGATATGGCCATTAATACAATATATAATTTTAGATGAGTCTGAAGACATTTTCTTTAAATGCAGTTTTGTTTCAAAAATCGAGCAATTTCTAAAAATAACTTCATATTTTAAGTGGGGCCATTTTTGACGGAGATATGGCCATTAATACAATATATAATTTTAGATGAGTCTGAAGACATTTTGTTTAAATGCAGTTTTGTTTCAAAAATCGAGCAAATTCTAAAAATACCTTCAGATTTTAAGTGGGGCCATTTTTGACGGAGATATGGCCATTAATACAATATATAATTTTAGATGAGTCTGAAGACATTTTCTTTAAATGCAGTTTTGTTTCAAAAATCGAGCAATTTCTAAAAATAACTTCATATTTGAAGTGGGGCCATTTTTGACGGAGATATGGCCATTAATACAATATATAATTTTAGATGAGTCTGAAGACATTTTCTTTAAATGCAGTTTTGTTTCAAAAATCGAGCAATTTCTAAAAATAACTCCATATTTGTAGTAGGGCCATTTTTGACGGAGATATGGCCATTAATACAATATATAATTTTAGATGAGTCTGAAGACATTTTCTTTAAATGCAGTTTTGTTTCAAAAATCGAGCAAATTCTAAAAATACCTTCATATTTGAAGTGGGGCCATTTTTGACGGAGATATGGCCATTAATACAATATATAATTTTAGATGAGTCTGAAGTCATTTTGTTTTAATGCAGTTTTGTTTCAAAAATCGAGCAAATTCTAAAAATACCTTCAGATTTTAAGTGGGGCCATTTTTGACGGAGATATGGCCATTAATACAATATATAATTTTAGATGAGTCTGAAGACATTTTATGTTAATGCAGTTTTGTTTCAAAAATCGAGCAAATTCTAAAAATACCTTCAGATTTTAAGTGGGGCCATTTTTGACGGAGATATGGCCATTAATACAATATATAATTTTAGATGAGTCTGAAGACATTTTCTTTAAATGCAGTTTTGTTTCAAAAATCCAGCAATTTCTAAAAAGTAACTCCATATTTTAAGTGGGGCCATTTTTGACGGAGATATGGCCATTAATACAATATATAATTTTAGATGAGTCTGAAGACATTTTATGTTAATGCAGTTTTGTTTCAAAAATCCAGCAATTTCTAAAAGTAACTCCATATTTTATGTGGGGCCATTTTTGACGGAGATATGGCCATTAATACAATTTGTAATTTTAGATGAGTCTGAACTCATTTTGTGTTGATGCAGTTTTGTTTCAAAAATCCAACAATTTCTAAAAGTAACTTCATATTTTATGTGGGGCCATTTTTGACGGAGATATGGCCATTAATACAATATATAATTTTAGATGAGTCTGAAGACATTTTCTTTAAATGCAGTTTTGTTTCAAAAATCTAGCAATTTCTAAAAGTAACTCCATATTTGAAGTGGGGCCATTTTTGACGAAGATATGGCCATTAATACAATATATAATTTTAGATGAGTCTGAAGACATTTTCTTTAAATGCAGTTTTGTTTCAAAAATCGAGCAATTTCTAAAAGTAACTCCATATTTGTATAAATTGGATTAGATTAATTTGGATGAGTCTGAAGACATTTTCTTTAAATGCAGTTTTGTTTCAAAAATCGAGCAAATTCTAAAAATACCTTCATATTTGAAGTGGGGCCATTTTTGACGGAGATATGGCCATTAATATAATATATAATTTTAGATGAGTCTGAAGTCATTTTCTTTAAATGCAGTTTTGTTTCAAAAATCGAGCAATTTCTAAAAATACCTTCATATTTGAAGTGGGGCCATTTTTGACGGAGATATGGCCATTAATACAATATATAATTTTAGATGAGTCTGAAGTCATTTTGTGTTAATGCAGTTTTGTTTCAAAAATCGAGCAAATTCTAAAAATACCTTCAGATTTTAAGTGGGGCCATTTTTGACGGAGATATGGCCATTAATACAATATATAATTTTAGATGAGTCTGAAGTCATTTTGTGTTAATGCAGTTTTGTTTCAAAAATCGAGCAAATTCTAAAAATAACTTCATATTTTAAGTGGGGCCATTTTTGACGGAGATATGGCCATTAATATGCCATTAATACAATATATAATTTTAGATGAGTCTGAAGACATTTTCTTTAAATGCAGTTTTGTTTCAAAAAATCGAGCAATTTCTAAAAGTAACTCCATATTTTAGTGGGATTATTTGAATATGGCCATTAATACAATATATAATTTTAGATGAGTCTGAAGACATTTTCTTTAAATGCAGTTTTGTTTCAAAAATCGAGCAAATTCTAAAAATACCTTCATATTTGAAGTGGGGCCATTTTTGACGGAGATATGGCCATTAATATAATATATAATTTTAGATGAGTCTGAAGTCATTTTCTTTAAATGCAGTTTTGTTTCAAAAATCGAGCAATTTCTAAAAATACCTTCATATTTGAAGTGGGGCCATTTTTGACGGAGATATGGCCATTAATACAATATATAATTTTAGATGAGTCTTAAGTCATTTTGTGTTAATGCAGTTTTGTTTCAAAAATCGAGCAAATTCTAAAAATACCTTCAGATTTTAAGTGGGGCCATTTTTGACGGAGATATGGCCATTAATACAATATATAATTTTAGATGAGTCTGAAGTCATTTTGATTCAGTTTTGTTTCAAAAATCGAGCAAATTCTAAAAATACCTTCAGATTTTAAGTGGAGCTATTTTTGACGGAGATATGGCCATTAATACAATATATAATTTTAGATGAGTCTGAAGAGATTTTCTTTAAATGCAGTTTTGTTTCAAAAATCCAGCAATTTCTAAAAGTAACTCCATATTTTATGTGGGGCCATTTTTGACGGAGATATGGCCATTAATACAATATATAATTTTAGATGAGTCTGAAGACATTTTCTTTAAATACAGTTTTGTTTCAAAAATCCAGCAATTTCTAAAAGTAACTCCATATTTTATGTGGGGCCATTTTTGACGGAGATATGGCCATTAATACAATATGTAATTTTAGATGAGTCTGAAGTCATTTTGTGTTGATGCAGTTTTGTTTCAAAAATCGAGCAAATTCTAAAAATAACTTCAGATTTTAAGTGGAGCTATTTTTGACGGAGATATGGCCATTAATACAATATATAATTTTAGATGAGTCTGAAGACATTTTCTTTAAATGCAGTTTTGTTTCAAAAATCGAGCAATTTCTAAAAGTAACTTCATATTTGAAGTGGGGCCATTTTTGACGGAGATATGGCCATTAATACAATATATAATTTTAGATGAGTCTGAAGACATTTTCTTTAAATGCAGTTTTGTTTCAAAAATCGAGCAATTTCTAAAAATAACTTCATATTTGAAGTGGGGCCATTTTTGACGGAGATATGGCCATTAATACAATATATAATTTTAGATGAGTCTGAAGACATTTTCTTTAAATGCAGTTTTGTTTCAAAAATCGAGCAAATTCTAAAAATACCTTCATATTTTAAGTGGGGCCATTTTTGACGGAGATATGGCCATTAATACAATATATAATTTTAGATGAGTCTGAAGACATTTTCTTTAAATGCAGTTTTGTTTCAAAAATCGAGCAAATTCTAAAAATACCTTCAGATTTTAAGTGGGGCCATTTTTGACGGAGATATGGCCATTAATACAATATATAATTTTAGATGAGTCTGAAGTCATTTTCTTTAAATGCAGTTTTGTTTCAAAAATCGAGCAAATTCTAAAAATACCTTCAGATTTTAAGTGGAGCTATTTTTGACGGAGATATGGCCATTAATACAATATATAATTTTAGATGAGTCTGAAGACATTTTCTTTAAATGCAGTTTTGTTTCAAAAATCGAGCAATTTCTAAAAATAACTTCATATTTTAAGTGGAGCTATTTTTGACGGAGATATGGCCATTAATACAATATATAATTTTAGATGAGTCTGAAGACATTTTGTTTTAATGCAGTTTTGTTTCAAAAATCGAGCAATTTCTAAAAATACCTTCAGATTTTAAGTGGGGCCATTTTTGACAGAGATATGGCCATTAATACAATATATAATTTTAGATGAGTCTGAAGACATTTTCTTTAAATGCAGTTTTGTTTCAAAAATCGAGCAATTTCTAAAAATAACTTCATATTTTAAGTGGGGCCATTTTTGACGGAGATATGGCCATTAATACAATATATAATTTTAGATGAGTCTGAAGACATTTTCTTTAAATGCAGTTTTGTTTCAAAAATCGAGCAATTTCTAAAAATAACTCTCATATTTTAAGTGGGGCCATTTTTGACGGAGATATGGCCATTAATACAATATATAATTTTAGATGAGTCTGAAGACATTTTCTTTAAATGCAGTTTTGTTTCAAAAATCGAGCAATTTCTAAAAATAACTTCATATTTGAAGTAGGGCCATTTTTGACGGAGATATGGCCATTAATACAATATATAATTTTAGATGAGTCTGAAGACATTTTGTTTAAATGCAGTTTTGTTTCAAAAATCGAGCAAATTCTAAAAATACCTTCATATTTGAAGTGGGGCCATTTTTGACGGAGATATGGCCATTAATACAATATATAATTTTAGATGAGTCTGAAGACATTTTCTTTAAATGCAGTTTTGTTTCAAAAATCGAGCAATTTCTAAAAATAACTTCATATTTTAAGTGGGGCCATTTTTGACGGAGATATGGCCATTAATACAATATATAATTTTAGATGAGTCTGAAGACATTTTCTTTAAATGCAGTTTTGTTTCAAAAATCGAGCAAATTCTAAAAATAACTTCATATTTTAAGTGGGGCCATTTTTGACGGAGATATGGCCATTAATACAATATATAATTTTAGATGAGTCTGAAGTCATTTTCTTTAAATGCAGTTTTGTTTCAAAAATCGAGCAAATTCTAAAAATAACTTCAGATTTTAAGTGGGGCCATTTTTGACGGAGATATGGCCATTAATACAATATATAATTTTAGATGAGTCTGAAGACATTTTCTTTAAATGCAGTTTTGTTTCAAAAATCGAGCAATTTCTAAAAATAACTTCATATTTTAAGTGGGGCCATTTTTGACGGAGATATGGCCATTAATACAATATATAATTTTAGATGAGTCTGAAGACATTTTCTTTAAATGCAGTTTTGTTTCAAAAATCGAGCAAATTCTAAAAATAACTTCATATTTTAAGTGGGGCCATTTTTGACGGAGATATGGCCATTAATACAATATATAATTTTAGATGAGTCTGAAGACATTTTCTTTAAATGCAGTTTTGTTTCAAAAATCGAGCAATTTCTAAAAATACCTTCATATTTTAAGTGGGGCCATTTTTGACGGAGATATGGCCATTAATACAATATATAATTTTAGATGAGTCTGAAGACATTTTCTTTAAATGCAGTTTTGTTTCAAAAATCGAGCAATTTCTAAAAATAACTTCATATTTTAAGTGGGGCCATTTTTGACGGAGATATGGCCATTAATACAATATATAATTTTAGATGAGTCTGAAGACATTTTCTTTAAATGCAGTTTTGTTTCAAAAATCGAGCAATTTCTAAAAATACCTTCAGATATGGAAAAAAAATTTAGAAGAATTTTTTAAATGCAGTTTGTTAAAAAATAAATTCATATTTAAAGTGGGGCCATTTTTGACGGAGATATGGCCATTAATACAATATATAATTTTAGATGAGTCTGAAGACATTTTCTTTAAATGCAGTTTTGTTTCAAAAATCGAGCAATTTCTAAAAATACCTTCATATTTTAAGTGGGGCCATTTTTGACGGAGATATGGCCATTAATACAATATATAATTTTAGATGAGTCTGAAGTCATTTTCTTTAAATGCAGTTTTGTTTCAAAAATCGAGCAAATTCTAAAAATAACTTCATATTTTAAGTGGGGCCATTTTTGACGGAGATATGGCCATTAATACAATATATAATTTTAGATGAGTCTGAAGACATTTTCTTTAAATGCAGTTTTGTTTCAAAAATCGAGCAAATTCTAAAAATACCTTCATATTTTAAGTGGGGCCATTTTTGACGGAGATATGGCCATTAATACAATATATAATTTTAGATGAGTCTGAAGTCATTTTCTTTAAATGCAGTTTTGTTTCAAAAATCGAGCAATTTCTAAAAATAACTTCATATTTTAAGTGGGGCCATTTTTGACGGAGATATGGCCATTAATACAATATATAATTTTAGATGAGTCTGAAGACATTTTCTTTAAATGCAGTTTTGTTTCAAAAATCGAGCAATTTCTAAAAGTAACTTCATATTTTAAGTGGGGCCATTTTTGACGGAGATATGGCCATTAATACAATATATAATTTTAGATGAGTCTGAAGACATTTTCTTTAAATGCAGTTTTGTTTCAAAAATCGAGCAATTTCTAAAAATACCTTCATATTTTAAGTGGGGCCATTTTTGACGGAGATATGGCCATTAATACAATATATAATTTTAGATGAGTCTGAAGACATTTTCTTTAAATGCAGTTTTGTTTCAAAAATCGAGCAAATTCTAAAAATACCTTCATATTTTAAGTGGGGCCATTTTTGACGGAGATATGGCCATTAATACAATATATAATTTTAGATGAGTCTGAAGACATTTTCTTTAAATGCAGTTTTGTTTCAAAAATCGAGCAATTTCTAAAAATAACTTCATATTTTAAGTGGGATTTTTGACGGAGATATGGCCATTAATACAATATATAATTTTAGATGAGTCTGAAGACATTTTCTTTAAATGCAGTTTTGTTTCAAAAATCGAGCAAATTCTAAAAATACCTTCATATTTGAAGTGGGGCCATTTTTGACGGAGATATGGCCATTAATACAATATATAATTTTAGATGAGTCTGAAGACATTTTCTTTAAATGCAGTTTTGTTTCAAAAATCGAGCAATTTCTAAAAATACCTTCATATTTTAAGTGGGGCCATTTTTGACGGAGATATGGCCATTAATACAATATATAATTTTAGATGAGTCTGAAGACATTTTCTTTAAATGCAGTTTTGTTTCAAAAATCGAGCAAATTCTAAAAATACCTTCATATTTTAAGTGGGGCCATTTTTGACGGAGATATGGCCATTAATACAATATATAATTTTAGATGAGTCTGAAGTCATTTTGTGTTAAATGCAGTTTTGTTTCAAAAATCGAGCAAATTCTAAAAATACCTTCAGATTTTAAGTGGGGCCATTTTTGACGGAGATATGGCCATTAATACAATATATAATTTTAGATGAGTCTGAAGTCATTTTCTTTAAATGCAGTTTTGTTTCAAAAATCGAGCAATTTCTAAAAAATAACTTCATATTTTAAGTGGGGCCATTTTTGACGGAGATATGGCCATTAATACAATATATAATTTTAGATGAGTCTGAAGACATTTTCTTTAAATGCAGTTTTGTTTCAAAAATCGAGCAATTTCTAAAAATACCTTCATATTTTAAGTGGGGCCATTTTTGACGGAGATATGGCCATTAATACAATATATAATTTTAGATGAGTCTGAAGACATTTTCTTTAAATGCAGTTTTGTTTCAAAAATCGAGCAATTTCTAAAAATAACTTCAGATTTTAAGTGGGGCCATTTTTGACGGAGATATGGCCATTAATACAATATATAATTTTAGATGAGTCTGAAGTCATTTTGTTTAAATGCAGTTTTGTTTCAAAAATCGAGCAAATTCTAAAAATACCTTCATATTTTAAGTGGGGCCATTTTTGACGGAGATATGGCCATTAATACAATATATAATTTTAGATGAGTCTGAAGACATTTTCTTTAAATGCAGTTTTGTTTCAAAAATCGAGCAATTTCTAAAAGTAACTTCATATTTGTATAGGGCATTTTTGACGGAGATATGGCCATTAATACAATATATAATTTTAGATGAGTCTGAAGACATTTTCTTTAAATGCAGTTTTGTTTCAAAAATCGAGCAATTTCTAAAAGTAACTTCATATTTTAAGTGGGGCCATTTTTGACGGAGATATGGCCATTAATACAATATATAATTTTAGATGAGTCTGAAGACATTTTCTTTAAATGCAGTTTTGTTTCAAAAATCGAGCAAATTCTAAAAATACCTTCATATTTTAAGTGGGGCCATTTTTGACGGAGATATGGCCATTAATACAATATATAATTTTAGATGAGTCTGAAGTCATTTTGTTTAAATGCAGTTTTGTTTCAAAAATCGAGCAAATTCTAAAAATACCTTCATATTTGAAGTGGGGCCATTTTTGACGGAGATATGGCCATTAATACAATATATAATTTTAGATGAGTCTGAAGACATTTTCTTTAAATGCAGTTTTGTTTCAAAAATCGAGCAATTTCTAAAAGTAACTTCATATTTTAAGTGGGGCCATTTTTGACGGAGATATGGCCATTAATACAATATATAATTTTAGATGAGTCTGAAGTCATTTTGTGTTAATGCAGTTTTGTTTCAAAAATCGAGCAAATTCTAAAAATACCTTCAGATTTTAAGTGGGGCCATTTTTGACGGAGATATGGCCATTAATACAATATATAATTTTAGATGAGTCTGAAGTCATTTTGCGTTAATGCAGTTTTGTTTCAAAAATCGAGCAAATTCTAAAAATACCTTCAGATTTTAAGTGGGGCCATTTTTGACGGAGATATGGCCATTAATACAATATATAATTTTAGATGAGTCTGAAGTCATTTTGTTTAAATGCAGTTTTGTTTCAAAAATCGAGCAATTTCTAAAAGTAACTTCATATTTTATGTGGGGCCATTTTTGACGGAGATATGGCCATTAATACAATATATAATTTTAGATGAGTCTGAAGACATTTTCTTTAAATGCAGTTTTGTTTCAAAAATCGAGCAAATTCTAAAAATACCTTCAGATTTTAAGTGGGGCCATTTTTGACGGAGATATGGCCATTAATACAATATATAATTTTAGATGAGTCTGAAGTCATTTTTTTTAAATGCAGTTTTGTTTCAAAAATCGAGCAATTTCTAAAAATAACTTCATATTTTAAGTGGGGCCATTTTTGACGGAGATATGGCCATTAATACAATATATAATTTTAGATGAGTCTGAAGACATTTTCTTTAAATGCAGTTTTGTTTCAAAAATCGAGCAAATTCTAAAAATACCTTCAGATTTTAAGTGGGGCCATTTTTGACGGAGATATGGCCATTAATACAATATATAATTTTAGATGAGTCTGAAGTCATTTTGTTTAAATGCAGTTTTGTTTCAAAAATCGAGCAAATTCTAAAAATACCTTCAATATTTAAGTGGGGCCATTTTTGACGGAGATATGGCCATTAATACAATATATAATTTTAGATGAGTCTGAAGTCATTTTCTTTAAATGCAGTTTTGTTTCAAAAAATCGAGCAAATTCTAAAAATAACTTCCATATTTGAAGTGGGGCCATTTTTGACGGAGATATGGCCATTAATACAATATATAATTTTAGATGAGTCTGAAGTCATTTTGTTTAAATGCAGTTTTGTTTCAAAAATCGAGCAATTTCTAAAAATAACTTCATATTTTAATATGGGGCCATTTTTGACGGAGATATGGCCATTAATACAATATATATTTTTAGATGAGTCTGAAGTCATTTTCTTTAAATGCAGTTTTGTTTCAAAAATCGAGCAAATTCTAAAAATACCTTCAGATTTTAAGTGGGGCCATTTTTGACGGAGATATGGCCATTAATACAATATATAATTTTAGATGAGTCTGAAGACATTTTCTTTAAATGCAGTTTTGTTTCAAAAATCGAGCAATTTCTAAAAGTAACTTCATATTTTATGTGGGGCCATTTTTGACGGAGATATGGCCATTAATACAATATATAATTTTAGATGAGTCTGAAGACATTTTCTTTAAATGCAGTTTTGTTTAAAAAATCGAGCAATTTCTAAAAGTAACTCCATATTTGTATAAAGATATGGCCATTAATATAATAATTTTTAGATGAGTCTGAAGACATTTTCTTTAAATGCAGTTTTGTTTCAAAAATCGAGCAAATTCTAAAAATACCTTCATATTTGAAGTGGGGCCATTTTTTACGGAGATATGGCCATTAATATAATATATAATTTTAGATGAGTCTGAAGTCATTTTCTTTAAATGCAGTTTTGTTTCAAAAATCGAGCAATTTCTAAAAATACCTTCATATTTGAAGTGGGGCCATTTTTGACGGAGATATGGCCATTAATACAATATATAATTTTAGATGAGTCTGAAGTCATTTTGTGTTAATGCAGTTTTGTTTCAAAAATCGAGCAAATTCTAAAAATACCTTCAGATTTTAAGTGGGGCCATTTTTGACGGAGATATGGCCATTAATACAATATATAATTTTAGATGAGTCTGAAGACATTTGCTTTAAATGCAGTTTTGTTTCAAAAATCGAGCAAATTCTAAAAATACCTTCATATTTTAAGTGGGGCCATTTTTGACGGAGATATGGCCATTAATATAATATATAATTTTAGATGAGTCTGAAGTCATTTTTTTTAAATGCAGTTTTGTTTCAAAAATCGAGCAATTTCTAAAAGTAACTTCATATTTTAAGTGGGGCCCATTTTTGACGGAGATATGGCCATTAATACAATATATAATTTTAGATGAGTCTGAAGTCATTTTCTTTAAATGCAGTTTTAATTCAAAAATCGAGCAAATTCTAAAAATACCTTCAGATTTTAAGTGGGGCCATTTTTGACGGAGATATGGCCATTAATACAATATATAATTTTAGATGAGTCTGAAGTCATTTTGTTTAAATGCAGTTTTGTTTCAAAAATCGAGCAAATTCTAAAAATACCTTCAGATTTTAAGTGGGGCCATTTTTGACGGAGATATGGCCATTAATACAATATATAATTTTAGATGAGTCTGAAGTCATATTCTTTAAATGCAGTTTTGTTTAAAAAATCGAAAAAAATCTAAAAATACCTTCAGATTTTAAGTGGGGCCATTTTTGACGGAGATATGGCCATTAATACAATATATAATTTTAGATGAGTCTGAAGTCATTTTGTTTAAATGCAGTTTTGTTTCAAAAATCGAGCAAATTCTAAAAATAACTTCATTATTGGTGGGGCCATTTTTGACGGAGATATGGCCATTAATATAATATATAATTTTAGATGAGTCTGAAGACATTTTCTTTAAATGCAGTTTTGTTTCAAAAATCGAGCAATTTCTAAAAGTAACTCCATATTTGTATAATTTGGAGATATGGCCATTAATAAATATAAATTTTAGGATGAGTCTGAAGACATTTTCTTTAAATGCAGTTTTGTTTCAAAAATCGAGCAAATTCTAAAAATACCTTCATATTTTAAGTGGGCCCATTTTTGACGGAGATATGGCCATTAATACAATATATAATTTTAGATGAGTCTGAAGACATTTTCTTTAAATGCAGTTTTGTTTCAAAAATCGAGCAAATTCTAAAAATACGTTCAGATTTTAAGTGGGGCCATTTTTGACGGAGATATGGCCATTAATACAATATATAATTTTAGATGAGTCTGAAGTCATTTTGTTTTAATGCAGTTTTGTTTCAAAAATCGAGCAAATTCTAAAAATAACTTCATATTTGAAGTGGGGCCATTTTTGACGGAGATATGGCCATTAATACAATATATAATTTTAGATGAGTCTGAAGACATTTTCTTTAAATGCAGTTTTGTTTCAAAAAATCGAGCAATTTCTAAAAGTAACTTCATATTTGAAGTGGGGCCATTTTTGACGGAGATATGGCCATTAATACAATATATAATTTTAGATGAGTCTGAAGTCATTTTCTTTAAATGCAGTTTTGTTTCAAAAATCGAGCAAATTCTAAAAATACCTTCAGATTTTAAGTGGGGCCATTTTTGACGGAGATATGGCCATTAATACAATATATAATTTTAGATGAGTCTGAAGTCATTTTCTGTTTAAATGCAGTTTTGTTTCAAAAATCGAGCAAATTCTAAAAATACCTTCATATTTTAAGTGGGGCCATTTTTGACGGAGATATGGCCATTAATACAATATATAATTTTAGATGAGTCTGAAGTCATTTTCTTTAAATGCAGTTTTGTTTCAAAAATCGAGCAAATTTCTAAAAGTAACTTCATATTTTAAGTGGGGCCATTTTTGACGGAGATATGGCCATTAATACAATATATAATTTTAGATGAGTCTGAAGACATTTTCTTTAAATGCAGTTTTGTTTCAAAAATCGAGCAAATTCTAAAAATACCTTCAGATTTTAAATGGGGCCATTTTTGACGGAGATATGGCCATTAATACAATATATAATTTTAGATGAGTCTGAAGTCATTTTTTTTAAATGCAGTTTTGTTTCAAAAATCGAGCAATTTCTAAAAATACCTTCATATTTTAAGTGGGGCCATTTTTGACGGAGATATGGCCATTAATACAATATATAATTTTAGATGAGTCTGAAGACATTTTCTTTAAATGCAGTTTTGTTTCAAAAATCGAGCAAATTCTAAAAATACCTTCATATTTTAAGTGGGGCCATTTTTGACGGAGATATGGCCATTAATACAATATATAATTTTAGATGAGTCTGAAGTCATTTTCTTTAAATGCAGTTTTGTTTCAAAAATCGAGCAATTTCTAAAAATAACTTCATATTTGAAGTGGGGCCATTTTTGACGGAGATATGGTCATTAATACAATATATAATTTTAGATGAGTCTGAAGTCATTTTGTTTAAATGCAGTTTTGTTTCAAAAAACGAGCAAATTCTAAAAATAACTTCCATATTTGAAGTGGGGCCATTTTTGACGGAGATATGGCCATTAATACAATATATAATTTTAGATGAGTCTGAAGTCATTTTGTTTAAATGCAGTTTTGTTTCAAAAAACGAGCAAATTCTAAAAATACCATCAAATTTTAAGTGGGGCCATTTTTGACGGAGATATGGCCATTAATATAATATATAATTTTAGATGAGTCTGAAGTCATTTTCTTTAAAATACCTTCATATTTGAAATGGGGCCATTTTTGACGGAGATATGGCCATTAATACAATATATAATTTTAGATGAGTCTGAAGTCATTTTCTTTAAATGCAGTTTTGTTTCAAAAATCGAGCAAATTCTAAAAATACCTTCAGATTTTGAAGTGGGGCCATTTTTGACGGAGATATGGCCCTTAATACAATATATAATTTTAGATGAGTCTGAAGTCATTTTGCTTAAATGCAGTTTTGTTTCAAAAATCGAGCAAATTCTAAAAATACCTTCATATTTTAAGTGGGGCCATTTTTGACGGAGATATGGCCATTAATATAATATATAATTTTAGATGAGTCTGAAGTCATTTTCTGTTAAATGCAGTTTTGTTTCAAAAATCGAGCAAATTCTAAAAATACCTTCATATTTTAAGTGGGGCCATTTTTGACGGAGATATGGCCATTAATACAATATATAATTTTAGATGAGTCTGAAGTCATTTTCTTTAAATGCAGTTTTGTTTCAAAAATCGAGCAAATTCTAAAAATACCTTCAGATTTTAAGTGGGGCCATTTTTGACGGAGATATGGCCATTAATACAATATATAATTTTAGATGAGTCTGAAGTCATTTTGTTTAAATGCAGTTTTGTTTCAAAAATCGAGCAAATTCTAAAAATAACTTCATATTTTAAGTGGGGCCATTTTTGACGGAGATATGGCCATTAATACAATATATAATTTTAGATGAGTCTGAAGACATTTTCTTTAAATGCAGTTTTGTTTCAAAAAATCGAGCAATTTCTAAAAATAACTTCATATTTTAAGTGGGGCCATTTTTGACGGAGATATGGCCATTAATACAATATATAATTTTAGATGAGTCTGAAGACATTTTCTTTAAATGCAGTTTTGTTTCAAAAATCGAGCAATTTCTAAAAATAACTTCATATTTGAAGTGGGGCCATTTTTGACGGAGATATGGCCATTAATACAATATATAATTTTAGATGAGTCTGAAGTCATTTTCTTTAAATGCAGTTTTGTTTCAAAAAATCGAGCAATTTCTAAAAATAACTTCATATTTTAAGTGGGGCCATTTTTGACGGAGATATGGCCATTAATACAATATATAATTTTAGATGAGTCTGAAGTCATTTTCTTTAAATGCAGTTTTGTTTCAAAAATCGAGCAAATTCTAAAAATACCTTCAGATTTTAAGTGGGGCCATTTTTGACGGAGATATGGCCATTAATACAATATATAATTTTAGATGAGTCTGAAGTCATTTTGTTTTAATGCAGTTTTGTTTCAAAAATCGAGCAAAGTCTAAAAATAACTTCATATTTTAAGTGGGGCCATTTTTTGACGGAGATATGGCCATTAATACAATATATAATTTTAGATGAGTCTGAAGACATTTTCTTTAAATGCAGTTTTGTTTCAAAAATCGAGCAATTTCTAAAAGTAACTTCATATTTTAAGTGGGGCCATTTTTGACGGAGATATGGCCATTAATACAATATATAATTTTAGATGAGTCTGAAGACATTTTCTTTAAATGCAGTTTTGTTTAAAAAATCGAGCAAATTCTAAAAATACCTTCATATTTTAAGTGGGGCCATTTTTGACGGAGATATGGCCATTAATATAATATATAATTTTAGATGAGTCTGAAGTCATTTTCTTTAAATGCAGTTTTGTTTCAAAAATCGAGCAAATTCTAAAAATACCTTCATATTTGAAGTGGGGCCATTTTTGACGGAGATATGGCCATTAATATAATATATAATTTTAGATGAGTCTGAAGTCATTTTCTTTAAATGCAGTTTTGTTTCAAAAAATCGAGCAATTTCTAAAAATACCTTCATATTTGAAGTGGGGCCATTTTTGACGGAGATATGGCCATTAATACAATATATAATTTTAGATGAGTCTGAAGTCATTTTGTGTTAATGCAGTTTTGTTTCAAAAATCGAGCAAATTCTAAAAATTCCTTCAGATTTTAAGTGGGGCCATTTTTGACGGAGATATGGCCATTAATGCAATATATAATTTTAGATGAGTCTGAAGTCATTTTGCGTTAATGCAGTTTTGTTTCAAAAATCGAGCAAATTCCAAAAATACCTTCAGATTTTAAATGGGGACATTTTTGACGGAGATATGGCCATTAATATAATATACAATTTTAGATGAGTCTGAAGTCATTTTTTTTAAATGCAGTTTTGTTTCAAAAATCGAGCAATTTCTAAAAGTAACTTCATATTTTATGTGGGGCCATTTTTGACGGAGATATGGCCATTAATACAATATATAATTTTAGATGAGTCTGAAGACATTTTCTTTAAATGCAGTTTTGTTTCAAAAATCGAGCAAATTCTAAAAATACGTTCAAATTTTAAGTAGGGCCCTTTTTGACGCAGATATAGCCCTTAATATAATATATAATTTTAGATGAGTCTAAAAATACCTTCAGATTTTAAGTGGGGCCATTTTTGAAGGAGATATGGCCATTAATACAATATATAATTTTAGATGAGTCTGAAGTCATTTTGTGTTGATGCAGTTTTGTTTCAAAAATCGAGCAAAGTCTAAAAATAACTTCATTATTGGCGTGGGGCCATTTTTGACGGAGATATGACCATTAATATAATATATAATTTTAGATGAGTCTGAAGACATTTTCTTTAAATGCAGTTTTGTTTAAAAAATCGAGCAATTTCTAAAAGTAACTCCATATTTGTATAATTTGGATTGGATTAATTTGGATGAGTCTGAAGACATTTTCTTTAAATGCAGTTTTGTTTCAAAAATCGAGCAATTTCTAATAGTAACTTCATATTTTATGTGGGCCCATTTTTGACGGAGATATGGCCATTAATACAATATATAATTTTAGATGAGTCTAAAGACATTTTCTTTAAATGCAGTTTTGTTTCAAAAATCGAGCAAATTCTAAAAATACGTTCAGATTTTAAGTGGGGCCATTTTGACAGAGATATGGCCATTAATACAATATGTAATTTTAGATGAGTCTGAAGTCATTTTGTGTTGATGCAGTTTTGTGTAAAAAATCGAGCAAAGTCTAAAAATAACTTCATTATTGGCGTGGGGCCATTTTTGACGGAGATATGGCCATTAATATAATATATAATTTTAGATGAGTCTGAAGAGATTTTCTTTAAATGCAGTTTTGTTTCAAAAATCGAGCAATTTCTAAAAGTAACTTCATATTTGAAGTGGGGCTATTTTTGACGGAGATATGGCCATTAATACAATATATAATTTTAGATGAGTCTGAAGACATTTTCTTTAAATGCAAATGCAAATTCCAAAAATACCTTCAGATTTTAAATGGGGACATTTTTGACGGAGATATGGCCATTAATATAATATACAATTTTAGATGAGTCTGAAGTCATTTTTTTTAAATGCAGTTTTGGTTCAAAAAACGAGCAAAGTCTAAAAGTAACTTCATATTTTATGTGGGGCCCATTTTTGACGGAGATATGGCCATTAATACAATATATAATTTTAGATGAGTCTGAAGACATTTTCTTTAAATGCAGTTTTGTTTCAAAAATCGAGCAAATTCTAAAAATACGTTCAGATTTTAAGTGGGGCCATTTTTGACAGAGATATGGCCATTAATACAATATATAATTTAAGATGAGTCTGAAGCCATTTTGTGTTGATGAAGTTTTGTTTAAAAAATCGAGCAAAGTCTAAAAATAACTTCATTATTGGCGTGGGGCCATTTTTGACGGAGATATGGCAATTAATATAATATATAATTTTAGATGAGTCTGAAGCCATTTTCTTTAAATGCAGTTTTGTTTCAAAAAACGAGCAAAGTCTAAAAATAACTTCCATATTGGAGTGGAGCCATTTTTGACGGAGATATAGCCATTAATACAATATGTAATTTTATATGAGTCTGAAGTCATTTTGTTTAGATGCGTTTTGTTTCAAAAATCGAGCAAATTCTAAAAATAACTTCAAATTTTAATTAGGGCCCTTTTTGACGCAGATATAGCCCTTAATATAATATATAATTTTAGATGAGTCTGAATTTTTAAATACCTTTGTTCAAAAATAATTTGAAGTGGGGCCATTTTTGACGGAGATATGGCCATTAATATAATATATAATTTTAGATGAGTCTGAAGTCATTTTCTTTAAATGCAGTTTTGTTTCAAAAATCGAGCAAATTTCTAAAAATACCTTCAGATTTTAAGTGGGGCCATTTTTGACGGAGATATGGCCATTAATACAATATATAATTTTAGATGAGTCTGAAGTCATTTTGTGTTAATGCAGTTTTGTTTCAAAAATCGAGCAAAGTCTAAAAATAACTTCATTATTGGCGTGGGGCCATTTTTGACGGAGATATGGCCATTAATATAATATATAATTTTAGATGAGTCTGAAGACATTTTCTTTAGATGCAGTTTTGTTTAAAAAATCGAGCAATTTCTAAAAGTAACTCCATATTTGTATAATTTGGATTGGATTGATTTGGATGAGTCTGAAGACATTTTCTTTAAATGCAGTTTTGTTTCAAAAATCGAGCAAATTCTAAAAATACCTTCATATTTGAAGTGGGGCCATTTTTACGGAGATATGGCCATTAATATAATATATAAATTTGGATCAGTCTGAAGACATTTTCTTTAAATGCAGTTTTGTTTCAAAAATCGAGCAAATTCTAAAAATACCTTCAAATATTAAGTGGGGCCATTTTTGACGGAGATATGGCCATTAATATAATATTAGATGAGTCTGAAGACATTTTCTTTAAATGCAGTTTTGTTTCAAAAATCGAGCAAATTCTAAAAATACCTTCAGATTTTAAGTGGGGCCATTTTTGACGGAGATATGGCCATTAATGCAATATATAATTTTAGATGAGTCTGAAGTCATTTTCTTTAAATGCAGTTTTGTTTCAAAAATCGAGCAAATTCTAAAAATACCTTCAGATTTTAAATGGGGACATTTTTGACGGAGATATGGCCATTAATATAATATACAATTTTAGATGAGTCTGAAGTCATTTTTTTTAAATGCAGTTTTGTTTCAAAAATCGAGCAATTTCTAATAGTAACTTCATATTTTATGTGGGCCCATTTTTGACGGAGATATGGCCATTAATACAATATATAATTTTAGATGAGTCTGAAGACATTTTCTTTAAATGCAGTTTTGTTTCAAAAATCGAGCAAATTCTAAAAATACCTTCAAATTTTAAGTAGGGCCCTTTTTGACGGAGATATAGCCCTTAATATAATATATAATTTTAGATGAGTCTTTAAAAAAAAAAAATACCTTCAGATTTTAAGTGGGGCCATTTTTGACGGAGATATGGCCATTAATACAATATACAATTTTAGATGAGTCTGAAGTCATTTTTTTTAAATGCAGTTTTGTTTCAAAAATCGAGCAATTTCTAATAGTAACTTCATATTTTATGTGGGCCCATTTTTGACGGAGATATGGCCATTAATACAATATATAATTTTAGATGAGTCTGAAGACATTTTCTTTAAATGCAGTTTTGTTTAAAAAATCGAGCAATTTCTAAAAGTAACTTCATATTTGGGGCCATATTTGAGATTATGGCCATTAAAAATATAATTTTGGATGAGTCTGAAGACATTTTCTTTAAATGCAGTTTTGTTTCAAAAATCGAGCAATTTCTAAAAATAACTTCATATTTTAAGTGGGGCCATTTTTGACGGAGATATGGCCATTAATACAATATATAATTTTAGATGAGTCTGAAGTCATTTTCTTTAAATGCAGTTTTGTTTCAAAAATCGAGCAATTTCTAAAAATACCTTCATATTTAAAGTGGGGCCATTTTTGACGGAGATATGGCCATTAATACAATATATAATTTTAGATGAGTCTGAAGTCATTTTGTTTAAATGCAGTTTTGTTTCAAAAATCGAGCAAATTCTAAAAATACCTTCAGATTTTAAGTGGGGCCATTTTTGACGGAGATATGGCCATTAATACAATATATAATTTTAGATGAGTCTGAAGTCATTTTGTGTTGAATGCAGTTTTGTTTCAAAAATCGAGCAAATTCTAAAAATAACTTCATTATTTGCGTGGGGCCATTTTTGACGGAGATATGGCCATTAATACAATATATAATTTTAGATGAGTCTGAAGACATTTTCTTTAAATGCAGTTTTGTTTCAAAAATCGAGCACTTTCAAAAAGTAACTTCATATTTGAAGTAGGGCCATTTTTGACGGAGATATGGCCATTAATACAATATATAATTTTAGATGAGTCTGAAGACATTTTCTTTAAATGCAGTTTTGTTTCAAAAATCGAGCAAATTCTAAAAATACCTTCAGATTTTAAGTGGGGCCATTTTTGACGGAGATATGGCCATTAATACAATATATAATTTTAGATGAGTCTGAAGTCATTTTGTTTAAATGCAGTTTTGTTTCAAAAATCGAGCAAAGTCTAAAAATAACTTCATTATTGGCGTGGGGCCATTTTTGACGGAGATATGGCCATTAATATAATATATAATTTTAGATGAGTCTGAAGTCATTTTCTTTAAATGCAGTTTTGTTTCAAAAATCGAGCAATTTCTAAAAATAACTTCATATTTGAAGTGGGGCCATTTTTGACGGAGATATGGCCATTAATACAATATATAATTTTAGATGAGTCTGAAGTCATTTTGTTTAAATGCAGTTTTGTTTCAAAAATCGAGCAAATTCTAAAAATACCTTCATATTTTAAGTGGGGCCATTTTTGACGGAGATATGGCCATTAATACAATATATAATTTTAGATGAGTCTGAAGTCATTTTCTTTAAATGCAGTTTTGTTTCAAAAATCGAGCAAATTCTAAAAATACCTTCATATTTTAAGTGGGGCCATTTTTGACGGAGATATGGCCATTAATACAATATATAATTTTAGATGAGTCTGAAGACATTTTCTTTAAATGCAGTTTTGTTTCAAAAATCGAGCAAATTCTAAAAATACCTTCAGATTTTAAGTGGGGCCATTTTTGACGGAGATATGGCCATTAATACAATATATAATTTTAGATGAGTCTGAAGACATTTTCTTTAAATGCAGTTTTGTTTAAAAAATAGAGCAATTTCTAAAAGTAACTCCATATTTGAAGTGGGGCCATTTTTGACAGAGATATGGCCATTAATATAATATATAATTTTAGATGAGTCTGAAGTCATTTTCTTTAAATGCAGTTTTGTTTCAAAAATCGAGCAAATTCTAAAAATACCTTCATATTTGAAGTGGGGCCATTTTTGACGGAGATATGGCCATTAATATAATATATAATTTTAGATGAGTCTGAAGTCATTTTCTTTAAATGCAGTTTTGTTTCAAAAATCGAGCAATTTCTAAAAATACCTTCATATTTGAAGTGGGGCCATTTTTGACGGAGATATGGCCATTAATACAATATATAATTTTAGATGAGTCTGAAGTCATTTTGTTTAAATGCAGTTTTGTTTCAAAAATCGAGCAAATTCTAAAAATACCTTCATATTTTAAGTGGGGCCATTTTTGACGGAGATATGGCCATTAATACAATATATAATTTTAGATGAGTCTGAAGTCATTTTCTTTAAATGCAGTTTTGTTTCAAAAATCGAGCAAATTCTAAAGATACCTTCATATTTTAAGTGGGGCCATTTTTGACGGAGATATGGCCATTAATACAATATATAATTTTAGATGAGTCTGAAGTCATTTTCTTTAAATGCAGTTTTGTTTCAAAAATCGAGCAATTTCTAAAAATACCTTCATATTTTAAGTGGGGCCATTTTTGACGGAGATATGGCCATTAATACAATATATAATTTTAGATGAGTCTGAAGTCATTTTGTTTAAATGCAGTTTTGTTTCAAAAATCGAGCAAATTCTAAAAATAACTTCATTATTGGAGTGGGGCCATTTTTGACGGAGATATGGCCATTAATATAATATATAATTTTAGATGAGTCTGAAGTCATTTTCTTTAAATGCAGTTTTGTTTCAAAAATCGAGCAAATTCTAAAAATAACTTCCATATTTTAAGTGTGGGCCATTTTTGACGGAGATATGGCCATTAATACAATATATAATTTTAGATGAGTCTGAAGTCATTTTGTTTAAATGCAGTTTTGTTTCAAAAATCGAGCAAATTCTAAAAATAACTTCATATTTTAAGTGGGGCCATTTTTGACGGAGATATGGCCATTAATACAATATATAATTTTAGATGAGTCTGAAGTCATTTTCTTTAAATGCAGTTTTGTTTCAAAATCGAGCAATTTCTAAAAATACCTTCATATTTGAAGTGGGGCCATTTTTGACGGAGATATGGCCATTAATATAATATATAATTTTAGATGAGTCTGAAGTCATTTTCTTTAAATGCAGTTTTGTTTCAAAAATCGAGCAATTTCTAAAAATACCTTCATATTTTAAGTGGGGCCATTTTTGACGGAGATATGGCCATTAATACAATATATAATTTTAGATGAGTCTGAAGTCATTTTCTTTAAATGCAGTTTTGTTTCAAAAATCGAGCAAATTCTAAAAATAACTTCATATTTTATGTGGGGCCATTTTTGATGGAGATATGGCCATTAATACAATATATAATTTTCGATGAGTCTGAAGACATTTTCTTTAAATGCAGTTTTGTTTAAAAAATCGAGCAATTTCTAAAAATACCTTTAGATTTTTGGTAGGGCCATTTTTGACGGAGATATGGCCATTAATACAATATATAATTTTAGATGAGTCTGAAGTCATTTTCTTTAAATGCAGTTTTGTTTCAAAAATCGAGCAATTTCTAAAAGTAACTTCATATTTTATGGGGCCCATTTTTGACGGATATATGGCCATTAATACAATATATAATTTTAGATGAGTCTGAAGACATTTTCTTTAAATGCAGTTTTGTTTAAAAAATCGAGCAAATTCTAAAAATACCTTCAGATTTTAAGTGGGGCCATTTTTGACGGAGATATGGCCATTAATACAATATATAATTTTAGATGAGTCTGAAGTCATTTTGTTTAAATGCAGTTTTGTTTCAAAAAATCGAGCAAAGTCTAAAAATAACTTCATTATTGGAGTGGGGCCATTTTTGACGGAGATATGGCCATTAATATAATATATAATTTTAGATGAGTCTAAAGACATTTTCTTTAAATGCAGTTTTGTTTCAAAAATCGAGCAATTTTTAAAAGTAACTTCACTATTGGAGTGGGGCCATTTTTGACGGAGATATGGCCATTAATACAATATATAATTTTAGATGAGTCTGAAGTGATTTTGTTTAAATGCAGTTTTGTTTCAAAAAATCGAGCAAATTCTAAAAATAACTTCAAATTTTAAGTAGGGCCCTTTTTGACGCAGATATAGCCCTTAATATAATATATAATTTTAGATGAGTCTAAAAATACCTTCATATTTGAAGTGTTTTGGACACTAATATAATATATAATTTTAGATGAGTCTGAAGTCATTTTCTTTAAATGCAGTTTTGTTTCAAAAATCGAGCAATTTCTAAAAATACCTTCATATTTAATTAAGTGGGGCCATTTTTGACGGAGAATATATGGCCATAAATACAATGTATAATTTTAGATGAGTCTGAAGTCATTTTGTTTTAATGCAGTTTTGTTTCAAAAATCGAGCAAATTCTAAAAATACCTTCATATTTTAAGTGGGGCCATTTTTGACGGAGATATGGCCATTAATACAATATATAATTTTAGATGAGTCTGAAGTCATTTTGTTTTGATGCAGTTTTGTTTCAAAAATCGAGCAAAGTCTAAAAATAACTTCATTTTGATTGGGTGGGGCCATTTTTGACGGAGATATGGCCATTAATATAATATATAATTTTAGATGAGTCTGAAGACATTTTCTTTAAATGCAGTTTTGTTTCAAAAATCGAGCAATTTCTAAAAGTAAACTTTTACTGGGGCCATATTTGTGACGAGATATTGGCCATTAATATAATATATAATTTTAGATGAGTCTGAAGACATTTTCTTTAAATGCAGTTTTGTTTCAAAAATCGAGCAAATTCTAAAAATACCTTCATATTTTAAGTGGGGCCATTTTTGACGGAGATATGGCCATTAATACAATATATAATTTTAGATGAGTCTGAAGTCATTTTGTTTAAATGCAGTTTTGTTTAAAAAAATCGAGCAAAGTCTAAAAATAACTTCATTTTTGGCGTGGGGCCATTTTTGACGGAGATATGGCCATTAATATAATATATAATTTTAGATGAGTCTGAAGACATTTTCTTTAAATGCAGTTTTGTTTCAAAAATCAAGCAATTTCTAAAAGTAACTTCATATTTGAAGTGGAGCCATTTTTGACGGAGATATGGCCATTAATATAAAATATTATTTTAGATGAGTCTGAAGACATTTTCTTTAAATGCAGTTTTGTTTCAAAAATCGAGCAAAGTCTAAAAATACCGTCATTATTGGAGTGGGCCATTTTTGACGGAGATATGGCCATTAATATAATACATAATTTTAGACGAGTCTGAAGTCATTTTCTTTAAATGCAGTTTTGTTTCAAAAATCGAGCAATTTCTAAAAATACCTTCATATTTGAAGTGGGGCCATTTTTGACAGAGATATGGCCATTAATACAATATATAATTTTAGATGAGTCTGAAGACATTTTCTTTAAATGCAGTTTTGTTTCAAAAATCGAGCAATTTCTAAAAATACCTTCAGATATTAAGTGGGGCCATTTTTGACGGAGATATGGCCATTAATACAATATATAATTTTAGATGAGTCTGAAGTCATTTTGTTTAAATGCAGTTTTGTTTCAAAAATCGAGCAATTTCTAAAAATACCTTCATATTTTAAGTGGGGCCATTTTTGACGGAGATATGGCCATTAATACAATATATAATTTTAGATGAGTCTGAAGTCATTTTCTTTAAATGCAGTTTTGTTTCAAAAATCGAGCAATTTCTAAAAATAACTTCATATTTGAAGTGGGGCCATTTTTGACGGAGATATGGCCATTAATACAATATATAATTTTAGATGAGTCTGAAGTCATTTTGTTTAAATGCAGTTTTGTTTAAAAAATCGAGCAAATTCTAAAAATACCTTCAGATTTTAAGTGGGGCCATTTTTGACGGAGATATGGCCATTAATACAATATATAATTTTAGATGAGTCTGAAGTCATTTTGTTTTAATGCAGTTTTGTTTCAAAAATCGAGCAATTTCTAAAAGTAACTTCATATTTTATGTGGGGCCATTTTTGACGGAGATATGGCCATTAATACAATATATAATTTTAGATGAGTCTGAAGTCATTTTGTTTAAATGCAGTTTTGTTTAAAAAATCGAGCAAATTCTAAAAATACCTTCATATTTTAAGTGGGGCCATTTTTTGACGGAGATATGGCCATTAATATAATATATAATTTTAGATGAGTCTGAAGTCATTTTCTTTAAATGCAGTTTTGTTTCAAAAATCGAGCAAATTCTAAAAATAACTTCACTATTTGAAGTGGAGACATTTTTGACAGAGATATGGCCATTAATACAATATATAATTTTAGATGAGTCTGAAGTCATTTTCTTTAAATGCAGTTTTGTTTCAAAAATCGAGCAAATTCTAAAAATACCTTCATATTTTAAGTGGGGCCTTTTTGACGAGATATAGCCATTAATATATAATTTTAGATGAGTCAGAGATATGGCCATTAATACAATATATAATTTTAGATGAGTCTGAAGTCATTTTCTTTAAATGCAGTTTTGTTTCAAAAATCGAGCAAAGTCTAAAAATAACTTCATTATTGGCGTGGGGCCATTTTTGACGGAGATATGGCCATTAATATAATATATAATTTTAGATGAGTCTGAAGCCATTTTCTTTAAATGCAGTTTTGTTTCAAAAAACGAGCAAATTCTAAAAATAACTTCATATTTTGGAGTGGGGCCATTTTTGACGGAGATATGGCCATTAATACAATATATAATTTTAGATGAGTCTGAAGTCATTTTGTTTAAATGCAGTTTTGTTTCAAAAATCGAGCAAATTCTAAAAATAACTTCAAATTTTAAGTGGGGCCATTTTTGACGGAGATATGGCCATTAATATAATATATAATTTTAGATGAGTCTGAAGCATTTTCTTTAAATGCAGTTTTGTTTCAAAAATCGAGCAATTTCTAAAAATACCTTCATATTTGAAGTGGGGCCATTTTTGACGGAGATATGGCCATTAATATAATATATAATTTTAGATGAGTCTGAAGTCATTTTCTTTAAATGCAGTTTTGTTTAAAAAATCGAGCAATTTCTAAAAGTAACTCCATATTTGTATAATTTTTGACGAGATATGGCCATTAATACAATATATAATTTTAGATGAGTCTGAAGACATTTTCTTTAAATGCAGTTTTGTTTAAAAAATCGAGCAAATTCTAAAAATACCTTCAGATTTTAAGTGGGGCCATTTTTGAAGGAGATATGGCCATTAATACAATATATAATTTTAGATGAGTCTGAAGTCATTTTGTTTTAATGCAGTTTTGTTTCAAAAATCGAGCAATTTCTAAAAGTAACTTCATATTTTAAGTGGGGCCATTTTTGACGGAGATATGGCCATTAATACAATATATAATTTTAGATGAGTCTGAAGTCATTTTGTTTAAATGCAGTTTTGTTTCAAAAATCGAGCAAATTCTAAAAATACCTTCATATTTTAAGTGGGGCCCTTTTTGAAGCAGAGATATGGCCATTAATATAATATATAATTTTAGATGAGTCTGAAGTCATTTTCTTTAAATGCAGTTTTGTTTCAAAAATCGAGCAAATTCTAAAAATAACTTCACTATTTGAAGTGGGGCCATTTTTAACAGAGATATGGCCATTAATACAATATATAATTTTAGATGAGTCTGAAGTCATTTTGTTTAAATGCAGTTTTGTTTCAAAAATCGAGCAAATTCTAAAAATACCTTCATATTTTAAGTGGGGTCCTTTTTGACGAGATATAGCCCTTAAAATATATAATTTTAGATGAGTCAGAGATATGGCCATTAATACAATATATAATTTTAGATGAGTCTGAAGTCATTTTGTTTTAATGCAGTTTTGTTTCAAAAATCGAGCAAAGTCTAAAAATAACTTCATTATTGGCGTGGGGCCATTTTTGACGGAGATATGGCCATTAATATAATATATAATTTTAGATGAGTCTGAAGCCATTTTCTTTAAATGCAGTTTTGTTTCAAAAAACGAGCAAAGTTTAAAAATAACTTCCTTATTGGAGTGGAGCCATTTTTGACGGAGATATAGCCATTAATACAATATATAATTTTATATGAGTCTGAAGTCATTTTGTTTAGATGCAGTTTTGTTTCAAAAATCGAGCAAATTCTAAAAATAACTTCAAATTTTAAGTAGGGCCCTTTTTGACGCAGATATAGCCCTTAATATAATATATAATTTTAGATGAGTCTAAAAATACCTTCATATTTGAAGTGGGGCCATTTTTGACGGAGATATGGCCATTAATATAATATATAATTTTAGATGAGTCTGAAGTCATTTTCTTTAAATGCAGTTTTGTTTAAAAAATCGAGCAATTTCTAAAAAGTAACTCCATATTTGTATAATTTGGGAGATATGGCCATTAATAAATTATATAATTTTAGATGAGTCTGAAGTCATTTTCTTTAAATGCAGTTTTGTTTCAAAAATCGAGCAAATTCTAAAAATACCTTCATATTTGAAGTGGGGCCATTTTTGACGGAGATAAGGCCATTAATATAATATATAATTTTAGATGAGTCTGAAGTCATTTTCTTTAAATGCAGTTTTGTTTCAAAAATCGAGCAATTTCTAAAAGTAACTTCATATTTTAGTTGACGGAGATATGGCCATTAATACAATATATAATTTTAGATGAGTCTGAAGTCATTTTGTTTTAATGCAGTTTTGTTTCAAAAATCGAGCAAAGTCTAAAAATAACTTCATTATTGGAGTGGGGCCATTTTTGACGGAGATATGGCCATTAATATAATATATAATTTTAGATGAGTCTGAAGACATTTTCTTTAAATGCAGTTTTGTTTAAAAAATCGAGCAATTTCTAAAAGTAACACCATATTTGTATAATTTGGATTGGTATTTAATCATTTTTGACGGAGATATGGCCATTAATACAATATATAATTTTAGATGAGTCTGAAGTCATTTTCTTTAAATGCAGTTTTGTTTCAAAAAATCGAGCAAATTCTAAAAATACCTTCATATTTTAAGTGGGGCCATTTTTGACGGAGATATGGCCATTAATATAATATATAATTTTAGATGAGTCTGAAGACATTTTCTTTAAATGCAGTTTTGTTTCAAAAATCAGGCAAATTCTAATAGTAACTTCATATTTTATGTGGGGCTACTTTTGACGGAGATATGGCCATTAATACAATATATAATTTTAGATGAGTCTGAAGTCATTTTCTTTAAATGCAGTTTTGTTTCAAAAATCGAGCAATTTCTAAAAATACCTTCATATTTTAAGTGGGGCCATTTTTTTGCGGAGATATGGCCATTAATACAATATATAATTTTAGATGAGTCTGAAGACATTTTCTTTAAATGCAGTTTTGTTTCAAAAATCGAGCAATTTCTAAAAATACCTTCATATTTTGGAGTGGGGCCATTTTTGACGGAGATATGGCCATTAATACAATATATAATTTTAGATGAGTCTGAAGTCATTTTCTTTAAATGCAGTTTTGTTTCAAAAAATCGAGCAATTTCTAAAAATAACTTCATATTTGAAGTGGGGCCATTTTTGACGGAGATATGGCCATTAATATAATATATAATTTTAGATGAGTCTGAAGACATTTTCTTTAAATGCAGTTTTGTTTCAAAAATCAGGCAAATTCTAATAGTAACTTCATATTTTATGTGGGGCTACTTTTGACGGAGATATGGCCATTAATACAATATATAATTTTAGATGAGTCTGAAGTCATTTTGTGTTAATGCAGTTTTGTTTCAAAAATCGAGCAAATTCTAAAAATACCTTCATATTTGAAGTGGGGCCATTTTTGACGGAGATATGGCCATTAATACAATATATAATTTTAGATGAGTCTGAAGTCATTTTCTTTAAATGCAGTTTTGTTTCAAAAAATCGAGCAAATTCTAAAAATACCTTCATATTTTAAGTGGGGCCATTTTTGACGGAGATATGGCCATTAATACAATATATAATTTTAGATGAGTCTGAAGTCATTTTCTTTAAATGCAGTTTTGTTTCAAAAAATCGAGCAATTTCTAAAAAGTAACTTCATATTTATGTAGGGGCCATTTTTGACGGAGATATGGCCATTAATACAATATATAATTTTAGATGAGTCTGAAGTCATTTTCTTTAAATGCAGTTTTGTTTCAAAAATCGAGCAAATTCTAAAAATACCTTCATATTTTAAGTGGGGCCATTTTTTGACGGAGATATGGCCATTAATACAATATATAATTTTAGATGAGTCTGAAGTCATTTTCTTTAAATGCAGTTTTGTTTCAAAAATCGAGCAATTTCTAAAAATAACTTCATATTTTAAGTGGGGCCATTTTTGACAGAGATATGGCCATTAATACAATATATAATTTTAGATGAGTCTGAAGTCATTTTGTTTAAATGCAGTTTTGTTTCAAAAATCGAGCAAATTCTAAAAATAACTTCATATTTTAAGGGCCATTTTGACGAGATATACCATTAATAATAATTTTAGTGGGGCCATTTTTGAGAGATATGGCCATTAATACAATATATAATTTTAGATGAGTCTGAAGTCATTTTCTTTAAATGCAGTTTTGTTTAAAAAATCGAGCAAATTTCTAAAAATAACTTCATATTTGAAGTGGGGCCATTTTTTGACGGAGATATGGCCATTAATACAATATATAATTTTAGATGAGTCTGAAGTCATTTTCTTTAAATGCAGTTTTGTTTCAAAAATCGAGCAAATTCTAAAAATAACTTCATATTTGAAGTGGGGCCATTTTTGACGGAGATATGGCCATTAATACAATATATAATTTTAGATGAGTCTGAAGTCATTTTGTTTAAATGCAGTTTTGTTTCAAAAATCGAGCAAATTCTAAAAATAACTTCATATTTTAAGTGGGGCCATTTTTGACGGAGATATGGCCATTAATATAATATATAATTTTAGATGAGTCTGAAGTCATTTTCTTTAAATGCAGTTTTGTTTTCAAAAATCGAGCAATTTCTAAAAGTAACTCCATATTTGTATAGGGCCATTTTTGAAATATGGCCATATAATAAATATATAATTTTGGATGAGTCTGAAGACATTTTCTTTAAATGCAGTTTTGTTTCAAAAATCGAGCAAATTCTAAAAATACCTTCATATTTGAAGTGGGGCCATTTTTGACGGAGATATGGCCATTAATATAATATATAATTTTAGATGAGTCTGAAGTCATTTTCTTTAAATGCAGTTTTGTTTCAAAAAATCGAGCAAATTCTAAAAATAACTTCATATTTGAAGTGGGGCCATTTTTGACGGAGATATGGCCATTAATACAATATATAATTTTAGATGAGTCTGAAGTCATTTTGGCTTTAAATGCAGTTTTGTTTCAAAAATCGCAAATTCTAAAAATACCTTCATAATTTGAAGTGGGGCCATTTTTGACGGAGATATGGCCATTAATACAATATATAATTTTAGATGAGTCTGAAGACATTTTCTTTAAATGCAGTTTTGTTTCAAAAAATCGAGCAATTTCTAAAAATAACTTCATATTTGAAAGTGGGGCCATTTTTGACAGAGATATGGCCATTAATATATTAATATATTTTAGATGAGTCTGAAGACATTTTCTTTAAATGCAGTTTTGTTTCAAAAATCGAGCAATTTCTAAAAATACCTTCATATTTTAAGTGGGGCCATTTTTGACGGAGATATGGCCATTAATACAATATATAATTTTAGATGAGTCTGAAGTCATTTTCTTTAAATGCAGTTTTGTTTCAAAAATCGAGCAAATTCTAAAAATACCTTCATATTTTAAGTGGGGCCATTTTCGACGGAGATATGGCCATTAATACAATATATAATTTTAGATGAGTCTGAAGACATTTTCTTTAAATGCAGTTTTGTTTCAAAAATCGAGCAATTTCTAAAAGTAACTTCAATATTTATATAATTTTATGAGGAGTCTGAAGACATTTTCTTTAAATGCAGTTTTGTTTCAAAAATCGAGCAAATTCTAAAAATACCTTCATATTTAAGTGGGGCCATTTTTACGGAGAATATGGCCATTAATATAATATATAATTTTAGATGAGTCTGAAGTCATTTTCTTTAAATGCAGTTTTGTTTCAAAAATCGAGCAATTTCTAAAAGTAACTCCATATTTGAAGTGGGGCCTTTTTGACAGAGATATGGCCATTAATACAATATATAATTTTAGATGAGTCTGAAGTCATTTTCTTTAAAATGCAGTTTTGTTTCAAAAATCGAGCAAATTCTAAAAATAACTTCATATTTGAAGTGGGGCCATTTTTGACGGAGATATGGCCATTAATACAATATATAATTTTAGATGAGTCTGAAGTCATTTTCTTTAAATGCAGTTTTGTTTCAAAAATCGAGCAAAAGTCTTAAAATACCTTCATATTTTAAGTGGGGCCATTTTTTACGGAGATATGGCCATTAATACAATATATAATTTTAGATGAGTCTGAAGTCATTTTGTTTAAATGCAGTTTTGTTTCAAAAAATCGAGCAAATTCTAAAAATACCTTCATATTTGAAGTGGGGCCATTTTTGACGGAGATATGGCCATTAATATAATATATAATTTTAGATGAGTCTGAAGTCATTTTCTTTAAATGCAGTTTTGTTTCAAAAATCGAGCAATTTCTAAAAATAACTTCATATTTTAAGTGGGGCCATTTTTGACGGAGATATGGCCATTAATACAATATATAATTTTAGATGAGTCTGAAGACATTTTCTTTAAATGCAGTTTTGTTTCAAAAATCGAGCAAATTCTAAAAATACCTTCATTTTTGAGTGGGGCCATTTTTGACGGAGATATGGCCATTAATACAATATATAATTTTAGATGAGTCTGAAGTCATTTTCTTTAAATGCAGTTTTGTTTCAAAAAATCGAGCAAATTCTAAAAATAACTTCATATTTTAAGTGGGGCCATTTTTGACGGAGATATGGCCATTAATACAATATATAATTTTAGATGAGTCTGAAGTCATTTTGTTTAAATGCAGTTTTGTTTCAAAAATTCGAGCAAATTCTAAAATTACCTTCATATTTGAAGTGGGGCCATTTTTGACGGAGATATGGCCATTAATACAATATATAATTTTAGATGAGTCTGAAGACATTTTCTTTAAAATGCAGTTTTGTTTCAAAAATCGAGCAATTTCTAAAAATACCTTCATATTTTGAAGTGGGGCCATTTTTGACGGAGATATGGCCATTAATACAATATATAATTTTAGATGAGTCTGAAGTCATTTTCTTTAAATGCAGTTTTGTTTCAAAAATCGAGCAATTTCTAAAAATACCTTCATATTTTAAGTGGGGCCTTTTTTGACAGGGAGATATGGCCATTAATACAATATAATAATTTAAGATGAGTCTGAAGTCATTTTGTTTAAATGCAGTTTTGTTTCAAAAAATCGAGCAAATTTCTAAAAATAACTTCATTATTGACGTGGGGCCATTTTTGACGGAGATATGGCCATTAATACAATATATAATTTTAGATGAGTCTGAAGTCATTTTCTTTAAATGCAGTTTTGTTTCAAAAAATCGAGCAAATTCTAAAAATAACTTCATATTTTGAGAGTAGGGGCCATTTTTTGACGGAGATATGGCCATTAATATAATATATAATTTTAGATGAGTCTGAAGTCATTTTCTTTAAATGCAGTTTTGTTTCAAAAATCGAGCAAATTCTAAAAATACCTTCATATTTTAAGTGGGGCCATTTTTGACGGAGATATGGCCATTAATACAATATATAATTTTAGATGAGTCTGAAGACATTTTCTTCAAATGCAGTTTTGTTTAAAAAATCGAGCAATTTCTAAAAGTAACTTCATATTTGAAGTGCAGCCATTTTTGACAGAGATATGGCCATTAATACAATATAATTTTAGATGAGTCTGAAGACATTTTCTTTAAGTGCAGTTTTGTTTAAAAAATCGAGCAATTTCTAAAAGTAACATCTAACTTGGGCCCTTTTTGACGGAGATATGGCCATTAATACAATATATAATTTTAGATGAGTCTGAAGATATTTTCTTTAAATGCAGTTTTGTTTCAAAAATCGAGCAAATTCTAAAAATACCTTCATATTTGAAGTGGGGCCATTTTTGACAGAGATATGGCCATTAATATAATATATAATTTTAGATGAGTCTGAAGTCATTTTCTTTAAATGCAGTTTTGTTTCAAAAATCGAGCAATTTCTAAAAATACCTTCATATTTGAAGTGGGGCCATTTTTGACGGAGATATGGCCATTAATACAATATATAATTTTAGATGAGTCTGAAGACATTTTGTTTTAATGCAGTTTTGTTTCAAAAATCGAGCAAATTCTAAAAATACCTTCAGATTTTAAGTGGGGCCATTTTTGACAGAGATATGGCCATTAATACAATATATAATTTAAGATGAGTCAGAAGTCATTTTGTGTTAATGCAGTTTTGTTTCAAAAATCGAGCAAATCCTAAAAATACCTTCAGATTTGAAGTGGGGCTATTTTTGACGGAGATATGGCCATTAATACAATATATAATTTTAGATGAGTCTGAAGTCATTTTGTGTTAATGCAGTTTTGTTTCAAAAATCGAGCAAATTCTAAAAATACCTTCATATTTGAAGTGGGGCCATTTTTGACGGAGATATGGCCATTAATACAATATATAATTTTAGATGAGTCTGAAGTCATTTTCTTTAAATGCAGTTTTGTTTCAAAAAATCGAGCAAATTCTAAAAATAACTTCATTATTGGCGTGGGGCCATTTTTGACGGAGATATGGCCATTAATACAATATATAATTTTAGATGAGTCTGAAGACATTTTCTTTAAATGCAGTTTTGTTTCAAAAATCGAGCAAATTCTAAAAATACCTTCATAGTTGAAGTGGGGCCATTTTTGACGGAGATATGGCCATTAATACAATATATAATTTTAGATGAGTCTGAAGTCATTTTCTTTAAATGCAGTTTTGTTTCAAAAATCGAGCAATTTCAAAAAGTAACTTCATTATTTGATCTGGGGCCATTTTTGCCGGAGATATGGCCATTAATACAATATATAATTTTAGATGAGTCTGAAGACATTTTCTTTAAATGCAGTTTTGTTTCAAAAATCGAGCAAATTCTAAAAATACCTTCAAATTTTAAGTGGGGCCATTTTTGACGGAGATATGGCCATTAATACAATATATAATTTTAGATGAGTCTGAAGTCATTTTCTTTAAATGCAGTTTTGTTTCAAAAATCGAGCAAATTCTAAAAATACCTTCATTTTTTAAGTGGGGCCATTTTTGACGGAGATATGGCCATTAATACAATAGATAATTTTAGATGAGTCTGAAGTCATTTTCTTTAAATGCAGTTTTGTTTCAAAAATCGAGCAAATTCTAAAAATACCTTCATATTTTAAGTGGGCCCATTTTTTGACGGAGATATGGCCATTAATACAATATATAATTTTAGATGAGTCTGAAGACATTTTCTTTAAATGCAGTTTTGTTTCAAAAATCGAGCAAATTCTAAAAATAACTTCATATTTTAAGTGGGGCCATTTTTGACGGAGATATGGCCATTAATACAATATATAATTTTAGATGAGTCTGAAGTCATTTTGTTTAAATGCAGTTTTGTTTCAAAAATCGAGCAAATTCTAAAAATACCTTCATATTTTAAGTGGGGGCCATTTTTGACGGAGATATGGCCATTAATATAATATATAATTTTAGATGAGTCTGAAGTCATTTTCTTTAAATGCAGTTTTGTTTCAAAAATCGAGCAAATTCTAAAAATACCTTCATATTTTAAGTGGGGCCATTTTTGACGGAGATATGGCCATTAATATAATATATAATTTTAGATGAGTCTGAAGTCATTTTCTTTAAATGCAGTTTTGTTTCAAAAATCGAGCAAAGTCTTTCTAAAAATCAACTTCATATTTTAAGTGGGGCCATTTTTGACGGAGATATGGCCATTAATACAATATATAATTTTAGATGAGTCTGAAGTCATTTTCTTTTAAATGCAGTTTTGTTTCAAAAATCGAGCAAATTCTAAAAATACCTTCATATTTTAAGTGGGGCCATTTTTTGACGGAGATATGGCCATTAATATAATATATAATTTTAGATGAGTCTGAAGTCATTTTCTTTAAATGCAGTTTTGTTTCAAAAATCGAGCAAATTCTAAAAATACCTTCATATTTGAAGTGGGGCCATTTTTGACGGAGATATGGCCATTAATATAATATATAATTTTAGATGAGTCTGAAGTCATTTTCTTTAAATGCAGTTTTGTTTCAAAAACGAGCAAATTCTAAAAATACCTTTATTTTTGGAGGAGTGGGGGCAATTTTGACGGAGATATGGCCATTAATACAATAATATAATAATTTTAGATGAGTCTGAAGTCATTTTGTTTAAATGCAGTTTTGTTTCAAAAATCGAGCAAATTTCTAAAAATACCTTCATATTTGAAGTGGGGCCATTTTTGACGGAGATATGGCCATTAATATAATATATAATTTTAGATGAGTCTGAAGTCATTTTTCTTTAAATGCAGTTTTGTTTCAAAAATCGAGCAAATTCTAAAAATACCTTCATATTTGTATGGGAGTTATGGCCATTAATAACAATATATAATTTTAGATGAGTCTGAAGACATTTTCTTTAAATGCAGTTTTGTTTCAAAAATCGAGCAATTTCTAAAAATACCTTCATATTTGAAGCATTTATTTAAATGCAGTTTTGTATTAAAAAAGTCTGAAGTCATTTTCTTTAAATGCAGTTTTGTTTCAAAAAATCGAGCAATTTCTAAAAGTACCTTCATATTTTAAGTGGGGCCATTTTTGACGGAGATATGGCCATTAATACAATATATAATTTTAGATGAGTCTGAAGTCATTTTCTTTAAATGCAGTTTTGTTTCAAAAATCGAGCAAATTCTAAAAAATACCTTCATATTTTAAGTGGGGCCATTTTTGACGGAGATATGGCCATTAATACAATATATAATTTTAGATGAGTCTGAAGTCATTTTGTTTAAATGCAGTTTTGTTTCAAAAATCGAGCAAATTCTAAAAATAACTTCATATTTGAAGTGGGGCCATTTTTGACGGAGATATGGCCATTAATATAATATATAATTTTAGATGAGTCTGAAGTCATTTTGTTTTAAATGCAGTTTTGTTTCAAAAAATCGAGCAATTTCTAAAAGTAACTTCATATTTGAAGTGGGGCCATTTTTGACGGAGATATGGCCATTAATACAATATATAATTTTAGATGAGTCTGAAGTCATTTTCTTTTAAATGCAGTTTTGTTTCAAAAATCGAGCAAATTCTAAAAATACCTTCATATTTGAAGTGGGGCATTTTTGACGGAGATATGCCATTAATACAATATATAATTTTAGATGAGTCTGAAGTCATTTTCTTTAAATGCAGTTTTGTTTCAAAAAATTTAAAATAAAAAACTTCATATTTTAAGTGGGGCCATTTTTGACGAGATATGGCCATTAATACAATATATAATTTTAGATGAGTCTGAAGTCATTTTCTTTAAATGCAGTTTTGTTTCAAAAATCGAGCAATTTCTAAAAATAACTTCATATTTGAAGTGGGGCCATTTTTGACGGAGATATGGCCATTAATACAATATATAATTTTAGATGAGTCTGAAGTCATTTTCTTTAAATGCAGTTTTGTTTCAAAAATCGAGCAAATTCTAAAAATACCTTCATATTTTAAGTGGGGCCATTTTTGACGGAGATATGGCCATTAATACAATATATAATTTTAGATGAGTCTGAAGTCATTTTCTTTAAATGCAGTTTTGTTTCAAAAATCGAGCAAATTCTAAAAATACCTTCATATTTGAAGTGGGGCCATTTTTTGACGGAGATATGGCCATTAATACAATATATAATTTTAGATGAGTCTGAAGTCATTTTCTTTAAATGCAGTTTTGTTTCAAAAATCGAGCAATTTCTAAAAATAACTTCATATTTGAAGTGGGGCCATTTTTGACGGAGATATGGCCATTAATACAATATATAATTTTAGATGAGTCTGAAGTCATTTTCTTTAAATGCAGTTTTGTTTCAAAAAATCGAGCAATTTCTAAAAGTAACTTCATATTTTATGTGGGGCCATTTTTGACGGAGATATGGCCATTAATACAATATATAATTTTAGATGAGTCTGAAGTCATTTTCTTTAAATGCAGTTTTGTTTCAAAAATCGAGCAAATTCTAAAAATACCTTCATATTTTAAGTGGGGCCATTTTTGACGGAGATATGGCCATTAATACAATATATAATTTTAGATGAGTCTGAAGTCATTTTCTTTAAATGCAGTTTTGTTTCAAAAATCGAGCAATTTCTAAAAAATACCTTCATATTTGAAGTGGGGCCATTTTTGACGGAGATATGGCCATTAATACAATATATAATTTTAGATGAGTCTGAAGACATTTTCTTTAAATGCAGTTTTGTTTCAAAAATCGAGCAAATTCTAAAAATACCTTCATATTTGAAGTGGGGCCATTTTTGACGGAGATATGGCCATTAATACAATATATAATTTTAGATGAGTCTGAAGTCATTTTCTTTAAATGCAGTTTTGTTTCAAAAATCGAGCAAATTCTAAAAATACCTTCATATTTGAAGTGGGGCCATTTTTGACGGAGATATGGCCATTAATACAATATATAATTTTAGATGAGTCTGAAGTCATTTTCTTTAAATGCAGTTTTGTTTCAAAAATCGAGCAATTTCTAAAAATACCTTCATATTTGAAGTGGGGCCATTTTTGACGGAGATATGGCCATTAATACAATATATAATTTTAGATGAGTCTGAAGACATTTTCTTTAAATGCAGTTTTGTTTCAAAAATCGAGCAAATTCTAAAAAATACCTTCATATTTTAAGTGGGGCCATTTTTGACGGAGATATGGCCATTAATACAATATATATTTTTAGATGAGTCTGAAGTCATTTTCTTTAAATGCAGTTTTGTTTCAAAAATCGAGCAAATTCAAAAAATAACTTCATATTTGAAGTGGGGCCATTTTTGACGGAGATATGACCATTAATACAATATATAATTTTAGATGAGTCTGAAGTCATTTTCTTTAAATGCAGTTTTGTTTCAAAAATCGAGCAAATTCTAAAAATACCTTCATATTTTAAGTGGGGCCATTTTTGACGGAGATATGGCCATTAATACAATATATAATTTTAGATGAGTCTGAAGTCATTTTCTTTAAATGCAGTTTTGTTTCAAAAATCGAGCAAATTCTAAAAATACCTTCATAATTGACGGAGATATGACCATTAATACAATATATAATTTTAGATGAGTCTGAAGTCATTTTCTTTAAACGCAGTTTTGTTTCAAAAATCGAGCAAAGTCTAAAAATAACTTCATATTTGAAGTGGGGCCATTTTTGACGGAGATATGGCCATTAATACAATATATAATTTTAGATGAGTCTGAAGTCATTTTCTTTAAATGCAGTTTTGTTTCAAAAATCGAGCAAATTCTAAAAATACCTTCATATTTGAAGTGGGGCCATTTTTTGACGGAGATATGGCCATTAATACAATATATAATTTTAGATGAGTCTGAAGTCATTTTCTTTAAATGCAGTTTTGTTTCAAAAATCGAGCAATTTCTAAAAATACCTTCATATTTTAAGTGGGGCCATTTTTGACGGAGATATGGCCATTAATACAATATATAATTTTAGATGAGTCTGAAGTCATTTTGTTTAAATGCAGTTTTGTTTCAAAAATCGAGCAAATTCTAAAAATAACCTTCATATTTTAAGTGGGGCCATTTTTGACGGAGATATAGCCATTAATACAATATATAATTTTAGATGAGTCTGAAGACATTTTCTTTAAATGCAGTTTTGTTTAAAAATCGAGCAAATTCTAAAAATACCTTCATATTTTGAAGTGGGGCCATTTTTGACGGAGATATGGCCATTAATACAATATATAATTTTAGATGAGTCTGAAGACATTTTCTTTAAATGCAGTTTTGTTTCAAAAATCGAGCAAAGTCTAAAAATAACTTCATTATTGAAGTGGGGCCATTTTTGACGGAGATATGGCCATTAATATAATATATAATTTTAGATGAGTCTGAAGTCATTTTCTTTAAATGCAGTTTTGTTTCAAAAATCGAGCAATTTCTAAAAATACCTTCATATTTGAAGTGGGGCCATTTTTGACGGAGATATGGCCATTAATACAATATATAATTTTAGATGAGTCTGAAGTCATTTTCTTTAAATGCAGTTTTGTTTCAAAAATCGAGCAATTTCTAAAAATACCTTCATATTTGAAGTGGGGCCATTTGTATAAAGATATGGCATTAATATATAATTTTAGATGAGTCTGAAGACATTTTCTTTAAATGCAGTTTTGTTTCAAAAATCGAGCAAATTCTAAAAATACCTTCATATTTGAAGTGGGGCCATTTTTGACGGAGATATGGCCATTAATACAATATATAATTTTAGATGAGTCTGAAGTCATTTTGTTTAAATGCAGTTTTGTTTCAAAAATCGAGCAAATTCTAAAAATAACTTCATATTTGAAGTGGATTTTTGACAGAGATATGGCCATTAATACAATATATAATTTTAGATGAGTCTGAAGACATTTTCTTTAAATGCAGTTTTGTTTCAAAAATCGAGCAAATTCTAAAAATACCTTCATATTTGAAGTGGGGCCATTTTTGACGGAGATATGGCCATTAATACAATATATAATTTTAGATGAGTCTGAAGTCATTTTGTTTAAATGCAGTTTTGTTTCAAAAATCGAGCAAATTCTAAAAATACCTTCATATTTTAAATGGGGCCATTTTTGACAGAGATATGGCCATTAATACAATATATAATTTTAGATGAGTCTGAAGACATTTTCTTTAAATGCAGTTTTGTTTAAAAAATCGAGCAAATTCTAAAAATAACTTCATATTTTAAGTATTTTGACGGAGATATGGCCATTAATATAATATATAATTTTGGATGAGTCTGAAGTCATTTTCTTTAAATGCAGTTTTGTTTCAAAAATCGAGCAATTTCTAAAAAAATACCTTCATATTTGAAGTAGGGCCATTTTTGACGGAGATATGGCCATTAATACAATATATAATTTTAGATGAGTCTGAAGTCATTTTGTTTAAATGCAGTTTTGTTTCAAAAATCGAGCAAATTCTAAAAATACCTTCATATTTTAAGTGGGGCCATTTTTGACAGAGATATGGCCATTAATACAATATATAATTTTAGATGAGTCTGAAGACATTTTCTTTAAATGCAGTTTTGTTTCAAAAATCGAGCAAATTCTAAAAATACCTTCAGATTTGAAGTGGGGCCATTTTTGACGGAGATATGGCCATTAATACAATATATAATTTTAGATGAGTCTGAAGTCATTTTGTTTAAATGCAGTTTTGTTTCAAAAATCGAGCAAATTCTAAAAATACCTTCAGATTTGAAGTGGGGCCATTTTTGACGGAGATATGGCCATTAATACAATATATAATTTTAGATGAGTCTGAAGTCATTTTCTTTAAATGCAGTTTTGTTTCAAAAATCGAGCAAAGTCTAAAAATAACTTCATATTTTGGCAAGTGGGGCCATTTTTTGACGGAGATATGGCCATTAATACAATATATAATTTTAGATGAGTCTGAAGACATTTTCTTTAAATGCAGTTCTGTTTCAAAAATCGAGCAAATTCTAAAAATAACTTCAAATTTTAAGTGGGGCCATTTTTGACGGAGATATGGCCATTAATACAATACATAATTTTAAATGAGTCTGAAGTCATTTTCTTTAAATACAATTTTGTTTCAAAAATCGAGCAATTTCTAAAAGTAACTTCATATTTTATGTGGGGCCATTTTTGCCGGAGATATGGCCAATAATACAATATATAATTTTAGATGAGTCTGAAGTCATTTTCTTTAAATGCAGTTTTGTTTCAAAAATCGAGCAAATTCTAAAAATACCCTCAAATTTTAAGTGGGGCCATTTTTGACGGAGATATGACCATTAATACAATACATAATTTTAGATGAGTCTGAAGTCGTTTTGGTTTAATGCAGTTTTGTTTCAAAAATCGAGCAATTTCTAAAAGTAACTTCATATTTTATGTGGGGCCATTTTTGACGGAGATATAGCCATTAATACATAGCATAATTTTATATGAGTCTGAAGTCATTTTGTTTAAATGAAGTTTTGTTTCAAAAATCGAGCAAATTCTAAAAATACCTTCATATTTTAAGTGTGTCCCTTTTTGACGCAGATATAGCCATTAATATAATACATAATTTTAGACGGGTCTGGAGTCATTTTCTTTAAATGCAGTTTTGTTTCAAAAATCGAGCAAAGACTAAAAATAACTTCACTATTTGAGTGGAGCCATTTTTGACGGAGATATGGCCTTTAATACAATATATAATTTTAGATGAGTCTGAAGTCATTTTGTTTAAATGCAGTTTTGTTTAAAAAAATCGAGCAAATTCTAAAAATACCTTCATATTTTAAGTGGGGTCCTTTTTTGACGGAGATAGCTGTTAATGTGAAATATATAATTTTAGATGAGCCTTGAGAAATTTTCTTTAAATGCAGTTTTGTTTCAAAAATCGAGCAAATTCTAAAAATACCTTCAGATTTTAAGTGGGGCCATTTTTGACGGAGATATGGCCATTAATATAATATATAATTTTAGACGAGTCTGAAGTCATTTTGTTTAAATGCAGTTTTGTTTCAAAAAATCGAGCAAATTCTAAAAAATAACTTCATTATTGGAGAGGAGCCATTTTTGACGGAGATTTAGCCATTAATACAATATATAATTTTAGATGAGTCTAAGTCTAAGACATTTTCTTAAATGCAAATTTGCAATTTTTATATAATTTTAGATGAGTCTGAAGTCATTTTGTTTTAATGCAGTTTTGTTTAAAAAATCGAGCAATTTCTAAAAATAACTTCATATTTTAAGTGGGGCCATTTTTGACGGAGATATGGCCATTAATACAATATATAATTTTAGATGAGTCTGAAGACATTTTCTTTAAATGCAGTTTTGTTTCAAAAATCGAGCAAATTTCTAAAAATAACTTCATTATTTGAAGTGGGGCCATTTTTGACGGAGATATGGCCATTAATACAATATATAATTTTAGATGAGTCTGAAATCATTTTGTTTAAATGCAGTTTTGTTTCAAAAATCGAGCAATTTCTAAAAATACCTTCATATTTTAAGTGGGGCCCTTTTGACGGAGATATGGCCATTAATATAATATATAATTTTAGATGAGTCTGAAGTCATTTTCTTTAAATGCAGTTTTGTTTCAAAAATCGAGCAAATTCTAAAAATACCTTCATATTTTAAGTGGGGCCATTTTTGACGGAGATATGGCCATTAATACAATATATAATTTTAGATGAGTCTGAAGTCATTTTCTTTAAATGCAGTTTTGTTTCAAAAATCGAGCAAATTTCTAAAAATACCTTCATATTTGGAGTGGGGCCATTTTTGACGGAGATATGGCCATTAATACAATATATAATTTTAGATGAGTCTGAAGTCATTTTGTTTTAAATGCAGTTTTGTTTCAAAAATCGAGCAAATTCTAAAAATACCTTCATATTTGAATGGGCCATTTTTGACGGAGATATGGCCATTAATATAATATATAATTTTAGATGAGTCTGAAGACATTTTCTTTAAATGCAGTTTTGTTTCAAAAATATCGAGCAAATTCTAAAAATAACTTCATATTTTAAGTGGGGCATTTTTGAGAGATATGGCCATTAATACAATATATAATTTTAGATGAGTCTGAAGACATTTTCTTTAAATGCAGTTTTGTTTAAAAAATCGAGCAAATTCTAAAAATACCTTCAGATTTGAAGTGGGGCCATTTTTGACAGAGATATGGCCATTAATACAATATATAATTTTAGATGAGTCTGAAGTCATTTTGTTTAAATGCAGTTTTGTTTCAAAAATCGAGCAAATTCTAAAAATACCTTCAGATTTTAAGTGGGGCCATTTTTGACGGAGATATGGCCATTAATATAATATATAATTTTAGATGAGTCTGAAGTCATTTTCTTTAAATGCAGTTTTGTTTCAAAAATCGAGCAATTTCTAAAAATACCTTCATATTTGTAGTGGGGCCATTTTTGACGGAGATATGGCCATTAATACAATATATAATTTTAGATGAGTCTGAAGTCATTTTCTTTAAATGCAGTTTTGTTTCAAAAATCGAGCAATTTCTAAAAATACCTTCATATTTGAAGTGGGGCCATTTTTGACGGAGATATGGCCATTAATACAATATATAATTTTAGATGAGTCTGAAGACATTTTCTTTAAATGCAGTTTTGTTTAAAAAATCGAGCAAATTCTAAAAATACCTTCAGATTTTAAGTGGGCCATTTTTGAAAGAGATATGGCCATTAATACAATATATAATTTTAGATGAGTCTGAAGTCATTTTGTTTTAATGCAGTTTTGTTTCAAAAATCGAGCAATTTCTAAAAATACCTTCAGATTTGAAGTGGGGCCATTTTTGACGGAGATATGGCCATTAATACAATATATAATTTTAGATGAGTCTGAAGTCATTTTGTTTAAATGCAGTTTTGTTTCAAAAATCGAGCAAATTCTAAAAATACCTTCAGATTTTAAGTGGGGCCATTTTTTGACGGAGATATGGCCATTAATACAATATATAATTTTAGATGAGTCTGAAGTCATTTTGTTTAAATGCAGTTTTGTTTCAAAAATCGAGCAAAGTCTAAAAATAACTTCATATTTGGAGTGGGGCCATTTTTGACGGAGATATGGCCATTAATATAATATATAATTTTAGATGAGTCTGAAGACATTTTCTTTAAATGCAGTTCTGTTTCAAAAATAGAGCAAATTCTAAAAATACCTTCAAACTTTAAGTGGGGCCATTTTTGACGGAGATATGGCCATTAATACAATACATAATTTTAGATGAGTCTGAAGTCATTTTCTTTAAATGCAGTTTTGTTTCAAAAATCGAGCAATTTCTAAAAGTAACTTCATATTTTATGTGGGGCCATTTTTGCCGGAGATATGGCCATTAATACAATATATAATTTTAGATGAGTCTGAAGTCATTTTCTTTAAATGCAGTTTTGTTTCAAAAATCGAGCAAATTCTAAAAATACCTTCATATTTTAAGTGGGGCCATTTTTTACGGAGATATGGCCATTAATACAATACATAATTTTAGATGAGTCTGAAGTCATTTTGTTTTAATGCAGTTTTGTTTCAAAAATCGAGCAATTTCTAAAAATAACTTCATATTTTAAGTGGGGCCATTTTTGACGGAGATATAGCCATTAATGCAATATATAATTTTAGATGAGTCTGAAGTCATTTTGTTTAAATGCAGTTTTGTTTCAAAAATCGAGCAAATTCTAAAAATACCTTCATATTTTAAGTGTGGCCCTTTTTAACGCAGATATGGCCATTAATATAATATATAATTTTAGATGGGTCTGAAGTCATTTTCTTTAAATGCAGTTTTGTTTCAAAAATCGAGCAAAGTCTAAAAATAACTTCATATTTGAAGTGGAGCCATTTTTGACGGAGATATGGCCATTAATACAATATATAATTTTAGATGAGTCTGAAGTCATTTTGTTTAAATGCAGTTTTGTTTAAAAAATCGAGCAAATTCTAAAAATACCTTCATATTTTAAGTGGGGTCCTTTTTGACGCAGATATAGCCCTTAATGTGATATATAATTTTAGATGAGTCTGAAGTAATTTTCTTTAAATGCAGTTTTGTTTCAAAAATCGAGCAAATTCTAAAAATACCTTCATATTTGAAGTGGGGGCCATTTTTGACGGAGATAGGGCCATTAATATAATATATAATTTTAGATGAGTCTGATGTCATTTTCTTTAAATGCAGTTTTGTTTCAAAAATCGAGCAAATTCTAAAAAAATAACTTCGTTATTGAAGAGGAGCCATTTTTGACGGAGATTTAGCCATTAATACAATATATAATTTTAGATGAGTGCTGAAGTCATTTTCTTTAAATGCAGTTTTGTTTCAAAAATCGAGCAAATTCTGAAAATACCTTCATTATTTAAAGTGGGGCCTTTTTGACGAGATATAGCCCTTAATACAATATATAATTTTAGATGAGTTAAGTAATTATTTTTTAAATGCAGTTTTGTTTAAAAAATCGAGCAAATTCTAAAAATACCTTCATATTTTAAGTGGGGCCCTTTTTGACGCAGATATGGCCATTAATATAGTATATAATTTTAGATGAGTCTGAAGTCATTTTCTTTAAATACAGTTTTGTTTCAAAAATCGAGCAAAGACTAAAAATAACTTCACTATTTGAGTGGAGCCATTTTTGATGGAGATATGGCCTTTAATACAATATATAATTTTATGTGAGTCTGAAGTCATTTTGTTTAAATGCAGTTTTGTTTCAAAAATCGGGCAAATTCTATAAATACCTTCATATTTTAAGTGGGGTCCTTTTTGACGCAGATATAGCCCTTAATATAATATATAATTTTAGATGAGTCTGAAGTAATTTTCTTTAAAAGCAGTTTTGTCTCAAAAATCGAGCAAATTCTAAAAATACCTTCATATTTTAAGTGGGGCCATTTTTGACGGAGATATGGCTATTAATACAATATATAATTTTAGATGAGTCTGAAGACATTTTCTTTAAATGCAGTTTTGTTTAAAAAATCGAGCAATTTCTAAAAATACCCCATATTTGTATAAATTGGATTGGATTAATTTGGATGAGTCTGATGTCATTTTCTTTAAATGCAGTGTTGTTTCAAAAAATCAAGCAATTTCTAATAGCAACTTCATATTTTATGTGGGGCCATTTTTGACGGAGATATGTCCATTAATACAGTATGTAATTTTAGATGAGTCTGAAGTCATTTTGTTTTAATGCAGTTTTGTTTCAGAAATCGAGCAAATTCTAAAAATACCTTCAGATTTTAAGTGGGGCCATTTTTGACGGAGATATGGCCATTAATACAATATATAATTTTAGATGAGTCTGAAGTCATTTTGTGTTAATGCAGTTTTGTTTTAAAAATCGAGCAAAGTCTAAAAATAACTTCATTATTGGCGTGCGGCCATTTTTTACGGAGATATAGCCATTAATATAATATATAATTTTAGATGAGTCTGAAGACATTTTCTTTAAATGCAGTTTTGTTAAAAATATCGAGCAATTTCTAAAAGTAACTCCATATTTGTATAAATTGGATTGGATTAATTTGGATGAGTCTGAAGACATTTTCTTTAAATGCAGTTTTGTTTAAAAAATCGAGCAATTTCTAAAAGTAACTTCATATTTTATGTGGGGCCATTTTTGACGGAGATATAGCCATTAATACAGAGCATAAATTTATATGAGTCTGAAGTCATTTTGTTTAAATGAAGTTTTGTTTAAAAAAACGAGCAAATTCTAAAAATACCTTGATATTTTAAGTGGGGCCCCTTTTTGAAGCAGACATAGCCATTAATATAGTATATAATTTTAGATGAGTCTGAAGTCATTTTCTTTAAATACAGTTTTGTTTCAAAAATCGAGCAAAGACTAAAAATAACTTCACTATTTGAGTGGAGCCATTTTTGATGGAGATATGGCCTTTAATACAATATATAATTTTAGATGAGTCTGAAGTCATTTTCTTTAAATGCAGTTTTGTTTCAAAAATCGAAATGCAAATTCTATAAAACTTATATTTTAAGTGGGTTTTGACGGCAGATATAGCCCTTAATATAATATATAATTTTAGATGAGTCTGAAGTAATTTTCTTTAAAGATTTTGCAGTTTTGTCTCAAAAATCGAGCAAATTCTAAAAATACCTTCATATTTTAAGTGGGGCCATTTTTGACGGAGATATGGCTATTAATACAATATATAATTTTAGATGAGTCTGAAGACATTTTCTTTAAATGCAGTTTTGTTTAAAAAATCGAGCAATTTCTAAAAATACCCCATATTTGTATAAATTGGATTGGATTAATTTGGATGAGTCTGATGTCATTTTCTTTAAATGCAGTGTTGTTTCAAAAATCAAGCAATTTCTAATAGCAACTTCATATTTTATGTGGGGCCATTTTTGACGGAGATATGTCCATTAATACAGTATGTAATTTTAGATGAGTCTGAAGTCATTTTGTTTTAATGCAGTTTTGTTTCAAAAATCGAGCAAATTCTAAAAATACCTTCAGATTTTAAGTGGGGCCATTTTTGACGGAGATATGGCCATTAATACAATATATAATTTTAGATGAGTCTGAAGTCATTTTGTGTTAATGCAGTTTTGTTTTAAAAATCGAGCAAAGTCTAAAAATAACTTCATTATTGGCGTGCGGCCATTTTTTACGGAGATATAGCCATTAATATAATATATAATTTTAGATGAGTCTGAAGACATTTTCTTTAAATGCAGTTTTGTTAAAAATATCGAGCAATTTCTAAAAGTAACTTCATATTTGTATTATTTGGAGATATGGATTAATTTGGATGAGTCTGAAGACATTTTCTTTAAATGCAGTTTTGTTTCAAAAATCGAGCAAATTCTAAAAATACCCTCAGATTTTAAGTGGGGCCATTTTTGACGGAGATATGGCCATTAATACAATATATAATTTTAGATGAGTCTGAAGTTATTTTGTTTTAATGCAGTTTTGTTTCAAAAATCAAGCAATTTCTAAAAGTAACTTCATATTTTATGTGGGGGCATTTTTGACGGAGATATGGCCATTAATACAATATATAATTTTAGATGAGTCTGAAGACATTTTCTTTAAATGCAGTTTTGTTTCAAAAATCGAGCAAATTCTAAAAATACCTTCAGATTTTAAGTGGCGCAATTTTCGACGGAGATATGGCCATTAATATAATATATAATTTTAGATGAGTCTGATGTCATTTTCTTTAAATGCAGTTTTGTTTCAAAAATCGAGCAAAGTCTAAAAATGACTTCATTATTGGAGTGGAGCCATTTTTGACGGAGATATAGCCATTAATACAATACATAATTTTGGATGAGTGATAAGTCTGAAGACATTTTCTTTAAAAGCAGTTTTGTTTCAAAAATCGAGCAAATTCTAAAAATACCTTTAGATTTTAAGTGGGGCCCTTTTTGACGCAGATATAGCCATTAATATAATATATAATTTTAGATGAGTCTGAAGTCATTTTCTTCAAATACAGTTTTGTTTCAAAAATCGAGCAAAGTCTAAAAATGACTTCATTATTGTAGTGGGGCCATTTTTTACGGAGATAGGGCCATTAATATAATATATAATTTAAGATGAGTCTGATGTCATTTTCTTTAAATGCAGTTTTGTCCCAAAAATCGAGCAAAGTCTAAAAATAACTTCATTATTGGAGAGGAGCCATTTTTGACGGAGATATAGCCATTCATACAATATATAATTTTAGATGAGTGCTAAGTCTGAAAACATTTTCTTTAAATGCAGTTTCGTTTCAAAAATGGAACAAATTCCAAAAATACCTTCAGATTTTAATTGGGGCCATTTTTGACGGAGATATGGCCATTAATACAATATATAATTTTAGATGAGTCTGAAGTCATTTTGTTTAAATGCAGTTTTGTTTCAAAAATCGAGCAATTCTAAAAAGTAACTTCATATTTTAAGTGGGGCCATTTTTGACGGAGATATAGACATTAATACAATATATAATTTTATATGAGTCTGAAGTCATTTTGTTTAAATGAAGTTTTGTTTAAAAAATCGAGCAAATTCTAAAAATACCTTCTTAGTTTAAGTGGGGCCCTTTTTGACGCAGATATAGCCATTAATATAATATATAATTTTAGATGAGTCTGAAGTCAATTTCTTTAAATACAGTTTTGTATCAAAAATCGTGCAAAGTCTAAAAATAACTTCATTATTGGAGTGGAGCCATTTTTGATGGAGATATGGCCATTAATACAACATATAATTTTATATGAGTCTGAAGTCATTTTGTTTAAATGCAGTTTTGTTTCAAAAATCGAGCAAATTCTAAAAATACCTTCATATTTTAAGTGGGGCCATTTTTGACGGAGATATGGCCATTAATACAATATATAATTTTAGATGAGTCTGAAGACATTTTCTTTAAATGCAGTTTTGTTTCAAAAAATCGAGCAATTTCTAAAAATAACTTCATATTTGTATAAATTGGGATATGGCATTAATAAATATAATTTTGGATGAGTCTGAAGACATTTTCTTTAAATGCAGTTTTGTTTCAAAAATCGAGCAAATTCTAAAAATACCTTCATATTTGGAGTGGGGCCATTTTTGACGGAGATATGGCCATTAATATAAGATATAATTTTCGATGAGTCTGAAGTCATTTTCTTTAAATGCAGTTTTGTTTCAAAAATCGAGCAAAGTCTAAAAATAACTTTAATATTGGAGTGGGGCCATTTTTGACGGAGATATAGCCATTAATACAATATATAATTTTAGATGAGTGCTAAGAAGACATTTTCTTTAAATGCAGTTTTGTTTCAAAAATCGAACAAATTCTAAAAATACCTTCATATTTTAAGAGGGGCCATTTTTGACGGAGATATGGCCATTAATACAATATATAATTTTAGATGAGTCTGAAGTCATTTTGTTTTAATGCAGTTTTGTTTCAAAAATCGAGCAATTTCTAAAAATAACTTCATATTTTATGTGGGGCCATTTTTGACGGAGATATAGCCATTAATACAGAGTATAATTTTAGATGAGTCTGAAGTCTTTAATTTTTTAAAAGTTTTGTTTAAAAAATCGAGCAAATTCTAAAAAAATACCTTCATATTTTAAGTGGGGCCATTTTTGAAGATATAGCCATTAATATAATATATAATTTTAGATGAGTCTGAAGTCATTTTCTTTAAATGCAGTTTTGTTTCAAAAAATCGAGCAAATTCTAAAAATACATATTTTATGTGGATTTTTGACGGAGATATAGCCATTAATACAGTATATAATTTTAGATGAGTCTGAAGTCATTTTTTTAAATACAGTTTTGTTTCAAAAATCGAGCAAAAATAACTTCAATTTGGAGCCATTTTGATGGAGAATATGGCCATTTAATACAATATATAATTTTAGGTGAGTCTGAAGTCATTTTGTTTAAATGCAGTTTTGTTTCAAAAATCGAGCAAATTCTAAAAATACCTTCATATTTTAAAGTGGGGCTTTTTTTGAACGAATATAGCCCATTAATAAAAATATAATTTTAGATGAGTCTGAAGTCATTTTCTTTAAATGCAGTTTTGTTTCAAAAAATCGAGCAAATTCTAAAAATACCTTCATATTTTAAGTGGGGCCATTTTTGACGGAGATATGGCCATTAATACAATATATAATTTTAGATGAGTCTGAACATTTCTTAAGAGTTTGTTTAAAAAAAGTTGAAGTCATTTTTTCTTTAAATGCAGTTTTGTTTCAAAAATCGAGCAATTTCAAATTCATAAAATTTGACGGAGATATGGCCATTAATACAGTATGTAATTTTAGATGAGTCTGAAGTCATTTCCTTTAATGCAGTTTTGTTTCAAAAAAAAACAAAAATACCTTCAGATTTTAAGTGGGGCCATTTTTGACGGAGATATGGCCATTAATACAATATATAATTTTAGATGAGTCTGAAGTCATTTTGTTTTAATGCAGTTTTGTTTCAAAAAATCGAGCAAATTCTAAAAATAACTTCATATTTTACGTGGGGCCATTTTTTGACGGAGATATGGCCATTAATACAATATATAATTTTAGATGAGTCTGAAGTCATTTTCTTTAAATGCAGTTTTGTTTCAAAAATCGAGCAATTTCTAAAAATAACTTCATATTTTAAGTGGGGCCATTTTTGACGGAGATATGGCCATTAATACAATATATAATTTTAGATGAGTCTGAAGTCATTTTTTTTAAATGCAGTTTTGTTTCAAAAAATCGAGCAAATTCTAAAAATACCTTCATATTTGAAGTGGGGCCATTTTTGACGGAGATATGGCCATTAATACAATATATAATTTTAGATGAGTCTGAAGTCATTTTGTTTAAATGCAGTTTTGTTTCAAAAATCGAGCAAATTCTAAAAATACCTTCAGATTTTAAGTGGGGCCATTTTTGACGGAGATATAGGCCATTAATACAATATATAATTTTAGATGAGTCTGAAGTCATTTTGTTTAAATGCAGTTTTGTTTCAAAAATCGAGCAAATTCTAAAAATAACTTCATATTTTAAGTGGGGCCATTTTTGACGGAGATATGGCCATTAATACAATATATAATTTTAGATGAGTCTGAAGACATTTTCTTTAAATGCAGTTTTGTTTCAAAAATCGAGCAAATTCTAAAAATAACTTCATTTTGGGTGGGGCCATTTTTGACGGAGATATGGCCATTAATACAATATATAATTTTAGATGAGTCTGAAGTCATTTTCTTTAAATGCAGTTTTGTTTCAAAAATCGAGCAAATTCTAAAAATAACTTCATTATTTTAAGTGGGGCCATTTTTGACGGAGATATGGCCATTAATACAATATATAATTTTAGATGAGTCTGAAGTCATTTTCTTTAAATGCAGTTTTGTTTCAAAAATCGAGCAAATTCTAAAAATACCTTCAATATTTGAAGTGGGGCCATTTTTGACGGAGATATGGCCATTAATACAATATATAATTTTAGATGAGTCTGAAGTCATTTTCTTTAAATGCAGTTTTGTTTCAAAAAATCGAGCAAATTCTAAAAATAACTTCATATTTTAAGTGGGGCCATTTTTGACGGAGATATGGCCATTAATACAATATATAATTTTAGATGAGTCTGAAGTCATTTTGTTTAAATGCAGTTTTGTTTCAAAAATCGAGCAAATTCTAAAAATAACTTCATTATTTAAGTGGGGCCATTTTTGACGGAGATATGGCCATTAATACAATATATAATTTTAGATGAGTCTGAAGTCATTTTCTTTAAATGCAGTTTTGTTTCAAAAATCGAGCAAATTCTAAAAAATACCTTCATATTTTAAGTGGGGCCATTTTTGACGGAGATATGGCCATTAATACAATATATAATTTTAGATGAGTCTGAAGTCATTTTGTTTTAATGCAGTTTTGTTTCAAAAATCGAGCAAATTCTAAAAATAACTTCATATTTTAAGTGGGGCCATTTTTGACGGAGATATGGCCATTAATACAATATATAATTTTAGATGAGTCTGAAGTCATTTTGTTTAAATGCAGTTTTGTTTCAAAAATCGAGCAAATTCTAAAAATACCTTCATATTTTGAGTGGGGCCATTTTTGACGGAGATATGGCCATTAATATAATATATAATTTTAGATGAGTCTGAAGTCATTTTCTTTAAATGCAGTTTTGTTTCAAAAATCGAGCAAAGTCTAAAAATAACTTCATTATTGAAGTGGGGCCATTTTTGACGGAGATATGGCCATTAATACAATATATAATTTTAGATGAGTCTGAAGACATTTTCTTTAAATGCAGTTTTGTTTCAAAAATCGAGCAAATTCTAAAAATAACTTCATATTTTAAGTGGGGCCATTTTTGACGGAGATATGGCCATTAATACAATATATAATTTTAGATGAGTCTGAAGTCATTTTCTTTAAATGCAGTTTTGTTTCAAAAATCGAGCAAATTCTAAAAATAACTTCATATTTTAAGTGGGGCCATTTTTGACGGAGATATGGCCATTAATACAATATATAATTTTAGATGAGTCTGAAGTCATTTTGTTTAAATGCAGTTTTGTTTAAAAAATCGAGCAAATTCTAAAAATAACTTCATTATTTTAAGTGGGGCCATTTTTGACGGAGATATGGCCATTAATATAATATATAATTTTAGATGAGTCTGAAGTCATTTTCTTTAAATGCAGTTTTGTTTCAAAAATCGAGCAAAGTCTAAAAATAACTTCATATTTTGAGTGGGGCCATTTTTGACGGAGATATGGCCATTAATACAATATATAATTTTAGATGAGTCTGAAGTCATTTTGTTTAAATGCAGTTTTGTTTCAAAAATCGAGCAAATTCTAAAAATAACTTCATATTTTAAGTGGGGCCATTTTTGACGGAGATATGGCCATTAATACAATATATAATTTTAGATGAGTCTGAAGACATTTTGTTTAAATGCAGTTTTGTTTAAAAAATCGAGCAAATTCTAAAAGTAACTTCATATTTTAAGTGGGGCCATTTTTGACGGAGATATGGCCATTAATACAATATATAATTTTAGATGAGTCTGAAGTCATTTTGTTTAAATGCAGTTTTGTTTCAAAAATCGAGCAAATTCTAAAAATACCTTCATATTTTAAGTGGGGCCATTTTTGACGGAGATATGGCCATTAATATAATATATAATTTTAGATGAGTCTGAAGTCATTTTTTTTAAATGCAGTTTTGTTTAAAAAATCGAGCAAAGTCTAAAAATAACTTCATTATTGGAGTGGGGCCATTTTTGACGGAGATATAGCCATTAATACAATATATAATTTTAGATGAGTGCTAAGTCTGAAGACATTTTCTTTAAATGCAGTTTTGTTTCAAAAATCGAACAAATTCTAAAAATACCTTCAGATTTTAAGAGGGGCCATTTTTGACGGAGATATGGCCATTAATACAATATATAATTTTAGATGAGTCTGAAGTCATTTTGTTTTAATGCAGTTTTGTTTCAAAAATCGAGCAATTTCTAAAAGTAACTTCATATTTTATGTGGGGCCATTTTTGACGGAGATATAGCCATTAATACAGAGTATAATTTTATATGAGTCCGAAGTCATTTTGTTTAAATGAAGTTTTGTTTAAAAAATCGAGCAAATTCTAAAAATACCTTCATATTTTAAGTGGGGCCCTTTTTGACGCAGATATAGCCATTAATATAATATATAATTTTAGATGAGTCTGATGTCATTTTTTTTAAATGCAGTTTTGTTTCAAAAATCGAGCAAAGTCTAAAAATAACTTCATTATTGCAGTGGAGCCATTTTTGACGGAGATATAGCCATTAATACAATATATAATTTTAGATGAGTGATAAGACTGAAGACATTTTCTTTAAATGCAGTTTTGTTTCAAAAATCGGGCAAATTCTAAAAATACCTTTAGATTTTAAGTGGGGCCATTTTTGACGGAGATATGGCCATTAATACAATATATAATTTTAGATGAGTCTGAAGATATTTTCTTTAAATGCAGTTTTGTTTCAAAAATCGAGCAAAGTCTAAAAATAACTTCAATATTGGAGTGGGGCCATTTTTGACGGAGATATGGCCATTAATACAATATATAATTTTAGATGAGTCTGAAGTCATTTTCTTTAAATGCAGTTTTGTTTCAAAAATCGAGCAAAGTCTAAAAATAACTTCATTATTGGCGTGGGGCCATTTTTGACGGAGATATGGCCATTAATACAATATATAATTTTAGATGAGTCTGAAGTCATTTTCTTTAAATGCAGTTTTGTTTCAAAAATCGAGCAAAGTCTAAAAATAACTTCATTATTGGAAGTGGGGCCATTTTTGACGGAGATATGGCCATTAATACAATATATAATTTTAGATGAGTCTGAAGACATTTTCTTTAAATGCAGTTTTGTTTCAAAAATCGAGCAAAGTCTAAAAATACCTTCATTATTGGAGTGGGGCCATTTTTGACGGAGATATGGCCATTAATACAATATATAATTTTAGATGAGTCTGAAGTCATTTTGTTTAAATGCAGTTTTGTTTCAAAAATCGAGCAAATTCTAAAAATAACTTCATTTTTTAAGTGGGGCCATTTTTGACGGAGATATGGCCATTAATACAATATATAATTTTAGATGAGTCTGAAGTCATTTTGTTTAAATGCAGTTTTGTTTCAAAAATCGAGCAAAGTCTAAAAATAACTTCATTATTGGAGTGGGGCCATTTTTGACGGAGATATGGCCATTAATACAATATATAATTTTAGATGAGTCTGAAGTCATTTTCTTTAAATGCAGTTTTGTTTCAAAAAATCGAGCAAATTCTAAAAATAACTTCATATTTTAAGTGGGGCCATTTTTGACGGAGATATGGCCATTAATACAATATATAATTTTAGATGAGTCTGAAGTCATTTTCTTTAAATGCAGTTTTGTTTCAAAAATCGAGCAAAGTCTAAAAATAACTTCATATTTTGAGTGGGGCCATTTTTGACGGAGATATGGCCATTAATACAATATATAATTTTAGATGAGTCTGAAGTCATTTTGTTTAAATGCAGTTTTGTTTCAAAAATCGAGCAAATTCTAAAAATAACTTCATATTTTAAGTGGGGCCATTTTTGACGGAGATATGGCCATTAATACAATATATAATTTTAGATGAGTCTGAAGTCATTTTCTTTAAATGCAGTTTTGTTTCAAAAATCGAGCAAGTTCTAAAAGTAACTTCATTATTGGAGTGGGGCCATTTTTGACGGAGATATGGCCATTAATACAATATATAATTTTAGATGAGTCTGAAGTCATTTTCTTTAAATGCAGTTTTGTTTCAAAAAATCGAGCAAATTCTAAAAATAACTTCATATTTTAAGTGGGGCCATTTTTGACGGAGATATGGCCATTAATACAATATATAATTTTAGATGAGTCTGAAGTCATTTTCTTTAAATGCAGTTTTGTTTCAAAAATCGCGCAAATTCTAAAAATACCTTCAGATTTTAAGTGGGGCCATTTTTGACGGAGATATGGCCATTAATACAATATATAATTTTAGATGAGTCTGAAGTCATTTTGTTTAAATGCAGTTTTGTTTCAAAAATCGAGCAAAGTCTAAAAATAACTTCATTATTGGCGTGGGGCCATTTTTGACGGAGATATGGCCATTAATATAATATATAATTTTAGATGAGTCTGAAGTCATTTTCTTTAAATGCAGTTTTGTTTCAAAAATCGAGCAAAGTCTAAAAATAACTTCATTATTGGAGTGGGGCCATTTTTGACGGAGATATAGCCATTAATACAATATATAATTTTAGATGAGTCTGAAGTCATTTTCTTTAAATGCAGTTTTGTTTCAAAAATCGAGCAATTTCTAAAAGTAACTTCATATTTTATGTGGGGCCATTTTTGACGAAGATATGGCCATTAATACAATATATAATTTTAGATGAGTCTGAAGTCATTTTGTTTAAATGCAGTTTTGTTTCAAAAATCGAACAAATTCTAAAAATAACTTCATTATTGGAGTGGGGCCATTTTTGACGGAAATATGGCCATAAATACAATATATAATTTTAGATGAGTCTGAAGTCATTTTCTTTAAATGCAGTTTTGTTTCAAAAATCGAGCAAATTCTAAAAATAACTTCATTATTGAAGTGGGGCCATTTTTGACGGAGATATGGCCATTAATACAATATATAATTTTAGATGAGTCTGAAGACATTTTCTTTAAATGCAGTTTTGTTTCAAAAATCGAGCAAAGTCTAAAAATAACGTCATTATTGGAGTGGGGCCATTTTTGACGGAGATATGGCCATTAATACAATATATAATTTTAGATGAGTCTGAAGTCATTTTCTTTAAATGCAGTTTTGTTTCAAAATCGGATTATTTTTGACGGAGATATGGCCATTAATACAATATATAATTTTAGATGAGTCTGAAGTCATTTTCTTTAAATGCAGTTTTGTTTCAAAAATCGAGCAAAGTCTAAAAATAACTTCATTATTGGAGTGGGGCCATTTTTGACGGAGATATGGCCATTAATACAATATATAATTTTAGATGAGTCTGAAGTCATTTTCTTTAAATGCAGTTTTGTTTCAAAAATCGAGCAAAGTCTAAAAATAACTTCATTATTGGAGAGGAGCCATTTTTGACGGAGATATAGCCATTAATACAATATATAATTTTAGATGAGTGATAAGTCTGAAGACATTTTCTTTAAATGCAGTTTTGTTTCAAAAATCGAGCAAATTCTAAAAATACCTTCATATTTTAAGTGGGGCCATTTTTGACGGAGATATGGCCATTAATATAATATATAATTTTAGATGAGTCTGAAGTCATTTTCTTTAAATGCAGTTTTGTTTCAAAAATCGAGCAAAGTCTAAAAATAACTTCATTATTGGAGTGGGGCCATTTTTGACGGAGATATGGCCATTAATACAATATATAATTTTATATGAGTCTGAAGTCATTTTGTTTAAATGCAGTTTTGTTTCAAAAATCGAGCAAAGTCTAAAAATAACTTCATATATTGGAGTGGGGCCATTTTTGACGGAGATAGGGCCATTAATATAATATATAATTTTAGATGAGTCTGATGTCATTTTCTTTAAATGCAGTTTTGTTTCAAAAATCGAGCAAAGTCTAAAAATAACTTCATTATTGGAGAGGAGCCATTTTTGACGGAGATATAGCCATTAATACAATATATAATTTTAGATGAGTGATAAGTCTGAAGACATTTTCTTTAAATGCAGTTTTGTTTCAAAAATCGAGCAAATTCTAAAAATACCTTTAGATTTAAGTATTTTAAATGCAGTTTTGTTTCAAAAATCGAGCAAATTCTAAAAATAACTTCATTATTGGAGTGGGGCCATTTTTGACGGAGATATGGCCATTAATACAATATATAATTTTAGATGAGTCTGAAGTCATTTTCTTTAAATGCAGTTTTGTTTAAAAAATCGAGCAAAGTCTAAAAATAACTTCATTATTGGAGTGGGGCCATTTTTGACGGAGATATGGCCATTAATACAATATATAATTTTAGATGAGTCTGAAGTCATTTTCTTTAAATGCAGTTTTGTTTCAAAAATCGAGCAAAGTCTAAAAATAACTTCATTATTGAGTGGAGGCCATTTTTGACGGAGATATGGCCATTAATACAATATATAATTTTAGATGAGTCTGAAGACATTTTCTTTAAATGCAGTTTTGTTTCAAAAATCGAGCAAATTCTAAAAATAACTTCATTATTGGAGTGGAGCCATTTTTGACGGAGATATGGCCATTAATACAATATATAATTTTAGATGAGTCTGAAGTCATTTTGTTTAAATGCAGTTTTGTTTAAAAAATCGAGCAAAGTCTAAAAATAACTTCATTATTGGCGTGGGGCCATTTTTGACGGAGATATGGCCATTAATACAATATATAATTTTAGATGAGTCTGAAGTCATTTTCTTTAAATGCAGTTTTGTTTCAAAAATCGAGCAAAGTCTAAAAATAACTTCATTATTGGAGTGGGGCCATTTTTGACGGAGATATGGCCATTAATACAATATATAATTTTAGAGAGTGAGTCTGAAGTCATTTTCTTTAAATGCAGTTTTGTTTCAAAAATCGAGCAAATTCTAAAAATAACTTCATTATTTAAGTGGGGCCATTTTTGACGGAGATATGGCCATTAATACAATATATAATTTTAGATGAGTCTGAAGACATTTTCTTTAAATGCAGTTTTGTTTCAAAAATCGAGCAAAGTCTAAAAATAACTTCATTATTGGAGTGGGGCCATTTTTGACGGAGATATGGCCATTAATATAATATATAATTTTAGATGAGTCTGAAGTCATTTTCTTTAAATGCAGTTTTGTTTAAAAAATCGAGCAAAGTCTAAAAATAACTTCATTATTTGAGTGGAGCCATTTTTGACGGAGATATGGCCATTAATACAATATATAATTTTAGATGAGTCTGAAGTCATTTTGTTTTAAATGCAGTTTTGTTTCAAAAATCGAGCAAAGTCTAAAAATAACTTCATTATTGGGTGGGGCCATTTTTGACGGAGATATGGCCATTAATACAATATATAATTTTAGATGAGTCTGAAGTCATTTTCTTTAAATGCAGTTTTGTTTCAAAAATCGAGCAAATTCTAAAAATAACTTCATATTTTGGAGTGGGGCCATTTTTGACGGAGATATGGCCATTAATACAATATATAATTTTAGATGAGTCTGAAGACATTTTCTTTAAATGCAGTTTTGTTTCAAAAATCGAGCAAAGTCTAAAAATAACTTCATTATTTGAAGTGGGGCCATTTTTGACGGAGATATGGCCATTAATACAATATATAATTTTAGATGAGTCTGAAGACATTTTCTTTAAATGCAGTTTTGTTTCAAAAATCGAGCAAAGTCTAAAAATAACTTCATTATTGGAGTGGGGCCATTTTTGACGGAGATATGGCCATTAATACAATATATAATTTTAGATGAGTCTGAAGTCATTTTCTTTTAAATGCAGTTTTGTTTCAAAAATCGAGCAAATTCTAAAAATAACTTCATATTTTAAGTGGGGCCATTTTTGACGGAGATATGGCCATTAATACAATATATAATTTTAGATGAGTCTGAAGTCATTTTCTTTAAATGCAGTTTTGTTTCAAAAATCGAGCAAAGTCTAAAAATAACTTCATATTTGGAAGTGGAGCCATTTTTGACGGAGATATGGCCATTAATACAATATATAATTTTAGATGAGTCTGAAGTCATTTTGTTTAAATGCAGTTTTGTTTCAAAAAATCGAGCAAATTCTAAAAATAACTTCATATTTTAAGTGGGGCCATTTTTGACGGAGATATGGCCATTAATACAATATATAATTTTAGATGAGTCTGAAGTCATTTTCTTTAAATGCAGTTTTGTTTCAAAAATCGAGCAAAGTCTAAAAATAACTTCATTTTTGGAGTGGGGCCATTTTTGACGGAGATATGGCCATTAATACAATATATAATTTTAGATGAGTCTGAAGTCATTTTCTTTAAATGCAGTTTTGTTTCAAAAATCGAGCAAATTCTAAAAATACCTTCAGATTTTAAGTGGGGCCATTTTTGACGGAGATATGGCCATTAATACAATATATAATTTTAGATGAGTCTGAAGATATTTTCTTTAAATGCAGTTTTGTTTCAAAAATCGAGCAAAGTCTAAAAATAACTTCATTATTGGAGTGGGGCCATTTTTGACGGAGATATGGCCATTAATACAATATATAATTTTAGATGAGTCTGAAGTCATTTTCTTTAAATGCAGTTTTGTTTCAAAAATCGAGCAAAGTCTAAAAATAACTTCATTATTGGAGTGGGGCCATTTTTGACGGAGATATGGCCATTAATACAATATATAATTTTAGATGAGTCTGAAGTCATTTTCTTTAAATGCAGTTTTGTTTCAAAAATCGAGCAAATTCTAAAAATAACTTCATATTTGGAGTGGGGCCATTTTTGACGGAGATATGGCCATTAATACAATATATAATTTTAGATGAGTCTGAAGACATTTTCTTTAAATGCAGTTTTGTTTCAAAAATCGAGCAAATTCTAAAAATAACTTCATTATTGAAGTGGGGCCATTTTTGACGGAGATATGGCCATTAATACAATATATAATTTTAGATGAGTCTGAAGTCATTTTCTTTAAATGCAGTTTTGTTTCAAAAAATCGAGCAAAGTCTAAAAATAACTTCATTATTGGAGTGGGGCCATTTTTGACGGAGATATGGCCATTAATAAAATATATAATTTTAGATGAGTCTGAAGTCATTTTCTTTAAATGCAGTTTTGTTTCAAAAATCGAGCAATTTCTAAAAATAACTTCATATTTGAAGTGGGGCCATTTTTGACGGAGATATGGCCATTAATACAATATATAATTTTAGATGAGTCTGAAGTCATTTTCTTTAAATGCAGTTTTGTTTCAAAATCGAGCAAAGTCTAAAAATAACTTCATATTTTGAGTGGGGCCATTTTTGACGGAGATATGGCCATTAATACAATATATAATTTTAGATGAGTCTGAAGACATTTTCTTTAAATGCAGTTTTGTTTCAAAAAATCGAGCAAATTCTAAAAATAACTTCATATTTGAAGTGGGGCCATTTTTGACGGAGATATGGCCATTAATACAATATATAATTTTAGATGAGTCTGAAGACATTTTCTTTAAATGCAGTTTTGTTTCAAAAAATCGAGCAAATTCTAAAAATAACTTCATATTTTAAGTGGGGCCATTTTTGACGGAGATATGGCCATTAATACAATATATAATTTTAGATGAGTCTGAAGTCATTTTCTTTAAATGCAGTTTTGTTTCAAAAATCGAGCAAATTCTAAAAATAACTTCATATTTGAAGTGGGGCCATTTTTGACGGAGATATGGCCATTAATACAATATATAATTTTAGATGAGTCTGAAGTCATTTTCTTTAAATGCAGTTTTGTTTCAAAAATCGAGCAAATTCTAAAAATAACTTCATATTTGAAGTGGGGCCATTTTTGACGGAGATATGGCCATTAATACAATATATAATTTTAGATGAGTCTGAAGTCATTTTCTTTAAATGCAGTTTTGTTTCAAAAATCGAGCAAATTCTAAAAATAACTTCAATTTTAAGTGGGGCCATTTTTGACGGAGATATGGCCATTAATACAATATATAATTTTAGATGAGTCTGAAGTCATTTTCTTTAAATGCAGTTTTGTTTCAAAAATCGAGCAAATTCTAAAAATAACTTCATTATTGGAGTGGGGCCATTTTTGACGGAGATATGGCCATTAATACAATATATAATTTTAGATGAGTCTGAAGTCATTTTCTTTAAATGCAGTTTTGTTTCAAAATCGAGCAAATTCTAAAAATAACTTCATATTTAAAGTGGGGCCATTTTTGACGGAGATATGGCCATTAATACAATATATAATTTTAGATGAGTCTGAAGTCATTTTCTTTAAATGCAGTTTTGTTTCAAAAATCGAGCAAATTCTAAAAATAACTTCATATTTTAAGTGGGGCCATTTTTGACGGAGATATGGCCATTAATACAATATATAATTTTAGATGAGTCTGAAGTCATTTTCTTTAAATGCAGTTTTGTTTCAAAAATCGAGCAAAGTCTAAAAATAACTTCATTATTGGAGTGGGGCCATTTTTGACGGAGATATGGCCATTAATACAATATATAATTTTAGATGAGTCTGAAGTCATTTTCTTTAAATGCAGTTTTGTTTCAAAAAATCGAGCAAATTCTAAAAATAACTCATATTATTAGATTTTTTGACGGACATATGGCCATTAATACAATATATAATTTTAGATGAGTCTGAAGACATTTTTTTTAAATGCAGTTTTGTTTAAAAAATCGAGCAAATTCTAAAAAGACCCTCATATTTTAAGTGGGGCCCTTTTTGGCGCAGATATAGCCATTAATATAATATATAATTTTAGATGAGTCTGATGTCATTTTCTTTTAATGCAGTTTTGTTTCAAAAATCGAGCAAAGTCTAAAAATAATCATTAATTTGAAGAGATAGGGCCATTAAATAAAGTTTTTTAAACAATCAAACCCAATTTGACGGAGATATGGCCATTAATACAATATATAATTTTAGATGAGTCTGAAGTCATTTTGTTTAAATGCAGTTTTGTTTCAAAAAATCGAGCAATTTCTAAAAGTAACTTCATATTTTAAGTGGGGCCATTTTTGACGGAGATATGGCCATTAATACAATATATAATTTTAGATGAGTCGATGGTCTGAAGACATTTTCTTTAAATGCAGTTTTGTTTCAAAAATCGAGCAAATTCTAAAAATACCTTCAGATTTTAAGTGGGGCCATTTTTGACGGAGATATGGCCATTAATACAATATATAATTTTAGATGAGTCTGAAGTCATTTTGTTTTAATGCAGTTTTGTTTCAAAAATCGAGCAAATTCTAAAAAGTCTAAAATAATTCATTATTGGAGTGGGGCCATTTTTGACGGAGATATGGCCATTAATACAATATATAATTTTAGATGAGTCTGAAGTCATTTTCTTTAAATGCAGTTTTGTTTCAAAAATCGAGCAAATTCTAAAAATAACTTCATATTTGAAGTGGGGCCATTTTTGACGGAGATATGGCCATTAATACAATATATAATTTTAGATGAGTCTGAAGTCATTTTCTTTAAATGCAGTTTTGTTTCAAAAAATCGAGCAAATTCTAAAAATAACTTCATATTTTAGAGTGGGGCCATTTTTGACGGAGATATGGCCATTAATACAATATATAATTTTAGATGAGTCTGAAGTCATTTTCTTTAAATGCAGTTTTGTTTCAAAAATCGAGCAAATTCTAAAAATAACTTCATTTTGAAGTGGGGCCATTTTTGACGGAGATATGGCCATTAATACAATATATAATTTTAGATGAGTCTGAAGTCATTTTCTTTAAATGCAGTTTTGTTTCAAAAATCGAGCAAATTCTAAAAATAACTTCATTTTTAAGTGGGGCCATTTTTGACGGAGATATGGCCATTAATACAATATATAATTTTAGATGAGTCTGAAGTCATTTTCTTTAAATGCAGTTTTGTTTCAAAAATCGAGCAAATTCTAAAAAATAACTTCATTATTTGAAGTGGGGCCATTTTTGACGGAGATATGGCCATTAATACAATATATAATTTTAGATGAGTCTGAAGTCATTTTGTTTAAATGCAGTTTTGTTTCAAAAATCGAGCAAATTCTAAAAATAACTTCATATTTTAAGTGGGGCCATTTTTGACGGAGATATGGCCATTAATACAATATATAATTTTAGATGAGTCTGAAGACATTTTCTTTAAATGCAGTTTTGTTTCAAAAATCGAGCAAATTCTAAAAATAACTTCAATTATTGAGTGGGGCCATTTTTGACGGAGATATGGCCATTAATACAATATATAATTTTAGATGAGTCTGAAGTCATTTTGTTTAAATGCAGTTTTGTTTCAAAAATCGAGCAAATTCTAAAAATAACTTCATTATTGAAAGTGGGGCCATTTTTGACGGAGATATGGCCATTAATACAATATATAATTTTAGATGAGTCTGAAGTCATTTTCTTTAAATGCAGTTTTGTTTCAAAAATCGAGCAAATTCTAAAAATAACTTCATATTTGAAGTGGGGCCATTTTTGACGGAGATATGGCCATTAATACAATATATAATTTTAGATGAGTCTGAAGTCATTTTCTTTAAATGCAGTTTTGTTTCAAAAATCGAGCAATTTCTAAAAATAACTTCATATTTTAAAGTGGGGCCATTTTTGACGGAGATATGGCCATTAATACAATATATAATTTTAGATGAGTCTGAAGACATTTTCTTTAAATGCAGTTTTGTTTCAAAAATCGAGCAATTTCTAAAAGTAACGTCATTATTGGAGTGGGGCCATTTTTGACTGAGATATGGCCATTAATACAATATATAATTTTAGATGAGTCTGAAGTCATTTTCTTTAAATGCAGTTTTGTTTCAAAAATCGAGCAAATTCTAAAAATAACTTCATATTTTGAAGTGGGGCCATTTTTGACGGAGATATGGCCATTAATACAATATATAATTTTAGATGAGTCTGAAGTCATTTTCTTTAAATGCAGTTTTGTTTCAAAAATCGAGCAAATTCTAAAAATAACGTCATTTTTGGAGTGGGGCCATTTTTGACGGAGATATGGCCATTAATATAATATATAATTTTAGATGAGTCTGAAGTCATTTTCTTTAAATGCAGTTTTGTTTCAAAAATCGAGCAATTTCTAAAAGTAACTTCATTATTGGAGTGGGGCCATTTTTGACGGAGATATGGCCATTAATACAATACGTAATTTTAGATGAGTCTGAAGTCATTTTCTTTAAATGCAGTTTTGTTTCAAAAATCGAGCAAATTCTAAAAATACCTTCATTATTTGAAGTGGGGCCATTTTTGACGGAGATATGGCCATTAATACAATATATAATTTTAGATGAGTCTGAAGTCATTTTCTTTAAATGCAGTTTTGTTTCAAAAATCGAGCAATTTCTAAAAATAACTTCATATTTTGAAGTGGGGCCATTTTTGACGGAGATATGGCCATTAATACAATATATAATTTTAGATGAGTCTGAAGTCATTTTCTTTAAATGCAGTTTTGTTTCAAAAAATCGAGCAAATTCTAAAAATACCTTCATATTTTAAGTGGGGCCATTTTTGACGGAGATATGGCCATTAATACAATATATAATTTTAGATGAGTCTGAAGTCATTTTGTTTAAATGCAGTTTTGTTTCAAAAAATCGAGCAAATTCTAAAAATAACTTCATATTTTGGAGTGGGGCCATTTTTGACGGAGATATGGCCATTAATACAATATATAATTTTAGATGAGTCTGAAGTCATTTTCTTTAAATGCAGTTTTGTTTCAAAAATCGAGCAATTTCTAAAAATAACTTCATTATTGAGTGGAGCCATTTTTGACGGAGATATGGCCATTAATACAATATATAATTTTAGATGAGTCTGAAGTCATTTTCTTTAAATGCAGTTTTGTTTCAAAAAATCGAGCAATTTCTAAAAATAACTTCATATTTATGGGGGCTTTTTTGACAGAGATATGGCCATTAAGACAATATATAATTTTAGATGAGTCTGAAGACATTTTCTTTAAATGCAGTTTTGTTTCAAAAATCGAGCAAATTCTAAAAATATCTTCAGATTTTAAGTGGGGCCATTTTTGACGGAGATATGGCCATTAATACAATATATAATTTTAGATGAGTCTGAAGTCATTTTCTTTAAATGCAGTTTTGTTTCAAAAATCGAGCAAAGTCTAAAAATAACTTCATTATTGGAAGTGGGGCCATTTTTGACGGAGATATGGCCATTAATACAATATATAATTTTAGATGAGTCTGAAGACATTTTCTTTAAATGCAGTTTTGTTTCAAAAATCGAGCAAAGTCTAAAAATAACTTCATTATTGGAGTGGGGCCATTTTTGACGGAGATATGGCCATTAATACAATATATAATTTTAGATGAGTCTGAAGTCATTTTCTTTAAATGCAGTTTTGTTTCAAAAATCGAGCAAATTCTAAAAATAACTTCATATTTTAAGTGGGGCCATTTTTGACGGAGATATGGCCATTAATACAATATATAATTTTAGATGAGTCTGAAGTCATTTTCTTTAAATGCAGTTTTGTTTCAAAAATCGAGCAAAGTCTAAAAATAACTTCATTTTTGGCGTGGGGCCATTTTTGACGGAGATATGGCCATTAATACAATATATAATTTTAGATGAGTCTGAAGTCATTTTCTTTAAATGCAGTTTTGTTTCAAAAATCGAGCAAATTCTAAAAATAACTTCATTATTTGAAGTGGGGCCATTTTTGACGGAGATATGGCCATTAATACAATATATAATTTTAGATGAGTCTGAAGTCATTTTCTTTAAATGCAGTTTTGTTTCAAAAATCGAGCAAAGTCTAAAAATAACTTCATATTTTAAGTATGGCCATTTTTGACGGAGATATGGCCATTAATACAATATATAATTTTAGATGAGTCTGAAGTCATTTTCTTTAAATGCAGTTTTGTTTCAAAAAATCGAGCAAATTCTAAAAATAACTTCATTATTGAAGTGGGGCCATTTTTGACGGAGATATGGCCATTAATACAATATATAATTTTAGATGAGTCTGAAGTCATTTTCTTTAAATGCAGTTTTGTTTCAAAAATCGAGCAAAGTCTAAAAATAACTTCATTATTGGAGTGGGGCCATTTTTGACGGAGATATGGCCATTAATACAATATATAATTTTAGATGAGTCTGAAGTCATTTTCTTTAAATGCAGTTTTGTTTCAAAAATCGAGCAAATTCTAAAAATAACTTCATTATTTAAGTGGGGCCATTTTTGACGGAGATATGGCCATTAATACAATATATAATTTTAGATGAGTCTGAAGTCATTTTCTTTAAATGCAGTTTTGTTTCAAAAAATCGAGCAAATTCTAAAAATAACTTCATATTTGAAGTGGGGCCATTTTTGACGGAGATATGGCCATTAATACAATATATAATTTTAGATGAGTCTGAAGTCATTTTGTTTAAATGCAGTTTTGTTTCAAAAATCGAGCAAATTCTAAAAATAACTTCATTATTGGAGTGGGGCCATTTTTGACGGAGATATGGCCATTAATACAATATATAATTTTAGATGAGTCTGAAGACATTTTCTTTAAATGCAGTTTTGTTTCAAAAATCGAGCAAAGTCTAAAAATAACTTCATTATTGGAGTGGGGCCATTTTTGACGGAGATATGGCCATTAATACAATATATAATTTTAGATGAGTCTGAAGTCATTTTCTTTAAATGCAGTTTTGTTTCAAAAATCGAGCAAATTTCTAAAAATAACTTCATATTTTAAGTGGGGCCATTTTTGACGGAGATATGGCCATTAATACAATATATAATTTTAGATGAGTCTGAAGTCATTTTCTTTAAATGCAGTTTTGTTTCAAAAATCGAGCAAATTCTAAAAATAACTTCATTTTTGGAGTGGGGCCATTTTTGACGGAGATATGGCCATTAATACAATATATAATTTTAGATGAGTCTGAAGTCATTTTCTTTAAATGCAGTTTTGTTTCAAAAATCGAGCAAAGTCTAAAAATAACTTCATTATTTTAAGTGGGGCCATTTTTGACGGAGATATGGCCATTAATACAATATATAATTTTAGATGAGTCTGAAGTCATTTTCTTTAAATGCAGTTTTGTTTCAAAAATCGAGCAAAGTCTAAAAATAACTTCATTATTGGAGTGGGGCCATTTTTGACGGAGATATGGCCATTAATACAATATATAATTTTAGATGAGTCTGAAGTCATTTTGTTTAAATGCAGTTTTGTTTCAAAAAATCGAGCAAATTCTAAAAATAACTTCATATTTTAAGTGGGGCCATTTTTGACGGAGATATGGCCATTAATACAATATATAATTTTAGATGAGTCTGAAGTCATTTTCTTTAAATGCAGTTTTGTTTCAAAAATCGAGCAAAGTCTAAAAATAACTTCATTTTTGGAGTGGGGCCATTTTTGACGGAGATATGGCCATTAATACAATATATAATTTTAGATGAGTCTGAAGACATTTTCTTTAAATGCAGTTTTGTTTCAAAAATCGAGCAAATTCTAAAAATAACTTCATATTTGAAGTGGGGCCATTTTTGACGGAGATATGGCCATTAATACAATATATAATTTTAGATGAGTCTGAAGTCATTTTCTTTAAATGCAGTTTTGTTTCAAAAATCGAGCAAATTCTAAAAATAACTTCATTATTTTAAGTGGGGCCATTTTTGACGGAGATATGGCCATTAATACAATATATAATTTTAGATGAGTCTGAAGTCATTTTCTTTAAATGCAGTTTTGTTTCAAAAATCGAGCAAATTCTAAAAATAACTTCATATTTTAAGTGGGGCCATTTTTGACGGAGATATGGCCATTAATACAATATATAATTTTAGATGAGTCTGAAGTCATTTTCTTTAAATGCAGTTTTGTTTCAAAAATCGAGCAAATTCTAAAAATAACTTCATATTTTAAGTGGGGCCATTTTTGACGGAGATATGGCCATTAATACAATATATAATTTTAGATGAGTCTGAAGTCATTTTCTTTAAATGCAGTTTTGTTTCAAAAAATCGAGCAAATTCTAAAAATAACTTCATATTTTAAGTGGGGCCATTTTTGACGGAGATATGGCCATTAATACAATATATAATTTTAGATGAGTCTGAAGTCATTTTCTTTAAATGCAGTTTTGTTTCAAAAATCGAGCAAATTCTAAAAATAACTTCATATTTTAAGTGGGGCCATTTTTGACGGAGATATGGCCATTAATACAATATATAATTTTAGATGAGTCTGAAGTCATTTTCTTTAAATGCAGTTTTGTTTCAAAAATCGAGCAATTTCTAAAAATAACTTCATTTTTGAAGTGGGGCCATTTTTGACGGAGATATGGCCATTAATACAATATATAATTTTAGATGAGTCTGAAGTCATTTTCTTTAAATGCAGTTTTGTTTCAAAAATCGAGCAAATTCTAAAAATAACTTCAGATTTTAAGTGGGGCCATTTTTGACGGAGATATGGCCATTAATACAATATATAATTTTAGATGAGTCTGAAGTCATTTTGTTTTAAAGCAGTTTTGTTTAAAAAATCGAGCAAAGTCTAAAAATAAATTCATTATTGGAGTGGGGCCATTTTTGACGGAGATATGGTCATTAATACAATATATAATTTTAGATGAGTCTGAAGTCATTTTGTTTGAATGCAGTTTTGTTTCAAAAATCGAGCAAAGTCTAAAAATAACTTCATTATTGGAGTGGGGCCATTTTTGACGGAGATATGGCCATTAATACAATACATAATTTTAGATGAGTCTGAAGTCATTTTGTTTCAATGCAGCTTTGTTTCAAAAATCGAGCAATTTCTAAAAGTAACTTCATATTTTAAGTGGGGCCATTTTTGACAGAGATATGGCCATTAAGACAATATATAATTTTAGATGAGTCTGAAGACATTTTCTTTAAATGCAGTTTTGTTTCAAAAATCGAGCAAATTCTAAAAATATCTTCAGATTTTAAGTGGGGCCATTTTTGACGGAGATATGGCCATTAATACAATATATAATTTTAGATGAGTCTGAAGTCATTTTGTTTTAATGCAGTTTTGTTTCAAAAATCGAGCAAAGTCTAAAAATAAATTCATTATTGGAGTGGGGCCATTTTTGACGGAGATATGGTCATTAATATAATATATAATTTTAGATGAGTCTGAAGTCATTTTCTTTAAATGCAGTTTTGTTTCAAAAATCGAGCAAATTCTAAAAATATCTTCATATTTTAAGTGGGGCCATTTTTGACGGAGATATGGCCATTAATACAATATATAATTTTAGATGAGTCTGAAGACATTTTCTTTAAATGCAGTTTTGTTTCAAAAATCGAGCAAATTCTAAAAATATCTTCAGATTTTAAGTGGGGCCATTTTTGACGGAGATATGGCCATTAATACAATATATAATTTTAGATGAGTCTGAAGTCATTTTGTTTTAATGCAGTTTTGTTTCAAAAATCGAGCAAAGTCTAAAAATAACTTCATTATTGGAGTGGGGCCATTTTTGACGGAGATATGGCCATTAATACAATATATAATTTTAGATGAGTCTGAAGTCATTTTCTTTAAATGCAGTTTTGTTTCAAAAATCGAGCAAAGTCTAAAAATAACTTCATTATTGGAGTGGGGCCATTTTTGACGGAGATATGGCCATTAATACAATATATAATTTTAGATGAGTCTGAAGTCATTTTGTTTAAATGCAGTTTTGTTTCAAAAAAACGAGCAAATTCTAAAAATAACTTCATATTTTAAGTGGGGCCATTTTTGACGGAGATATGGCCATTAATACAATATATAAAGTCATTTTGTTTTAATGCAGTTTTGTTTCAAAAATCGAGCAAATTCTAAAAATACCTTCATATTTTAAGTGGGGCCATTTTTGACGGAGATATGGCCATTAATACAATATATATTTTTAGATGAGTCTGAAGTCATTTTGTTTAAATGCAGTTTTGTTTCAAAAATCGAGCAAATTCTAAAAATACCTTCATATTTGAAGTGGGGCCATTTTTGACGGAGATATGGCCATTAATACAATATATAATTTTAGATGAGTCTGAAGTCATTTTGTTTAAATGCAGTTTTGTTTCAAAAATCGAGCAATTTCTAAAAAATAAACTTCATATTTTAAGTGGGGCCATTTTTGACGGAGATATGGCCATTAATACAATATAAAATTTTAGATGAGTCTGAAGTCATTTTCTTTAAATGCAGTTTTGTTTCAAAAATCGAGCAAATTCTAAAAATACCTTCATATTTTGGAGAGTGCCATTTTGACGGAGATATGGCCATTAATACAATATATAATTTTAGATGAGTCTGAAGTCATTTTCTTTAAATGCAGTTTTGTTTCAAAAATCGAGCAAATTCTAAAAATAACTTCATTATTTGAAGTGGGGCCATTTTTGACGGAGATATGGCCATTAATACAATATATAATTTTAGATGAGTCTGAAGTCATTTTCTTTAAATGCAGTTTTGTTTCAAAAAATCGAGCAAATTCTAAAAATAACTTCATATTTTGAAGTGGGGCCATTTTTGACGGAGATATGGCCATTAATACAATATATAATTTTAGATGAGTCTGAAGTCATTTTCTTTAAATGCAGTTTTGTTTCAAAAATCGAGCAAATTCTAAAAATAACTTCATATATTGAAGTGGGGCCATTTTTTGACGGAGATATGGCCATTAATACAATATATAATTTTAGATGAGTCTGAAGTCATTTTCTTTAAATGCAGTTTTGTTTCAAAAATCGAGCAAAGTCTAAAAATAACTTCATTATTTGAAGTGGGGCCATTTTTTGACGGAGATATGGCCATTAATACAATATATAATTTTAGATGAGTCTGAAGTCATTTTCTTTAAATGCAGTTTTGTTTCAAAAATCGAGCAAAGTCTAAAAATAACTTCATATATTGAAGTGGGGCCATTTTTGACGGAGATATGGCCATTAATACAATATATAATTTTAGATGAGTCTGAAGTCATTTTCTTTAAATGCAGTTTTGTTTCAAAAAATCGAGCAAATTCTAAAAATAACTTCATATTTTGAAGTGGGGCCATTTTTGACGGAGATATGGCCATTAATACAATATATAATTTTAGATGAGTCTGAAGTCATTTTCTTTAAATGCAGTTTTGTTTCAAAAATCGAGCAAATTCTAAAAATAACTTCATATTTTAAGTGGGGCCATTTTTGACGGAGATATGGCCATTAATACAATATATAATTTTAGATGAGTCTGAAGTCATTTTGTTTAAATGCAGTTTTGTTTCAAAAATCGAGCAAATTTCTAAAAATAACTTCATATTTTAAGTGGGGCCATTTTTGACGGAGATATGGCCATTAATACAATATATAATTTTAGATGAGTCTGAAGTCATTTTCTTTAAATGCAGTTTTGTTTCAAAAATCGAGCAAATTCTAAAAATAACTTCATATTTTGAAGTGGGGCCATTTTTGACGGAGATATGGCCATTAATACAATATATAATTTTAGATGAGTCTGAAGTCATTTTCTTTAAATGCAGTTTTGTTTCAAAAAATCGAGCAAATTTCTAAAAATAACTTCATATTTGAAGTGGGGCCATTTTTGACGGAGATATGGCCATTAATACAATATATAATTTTAGATGAGTCTGAAGTCATTTTCTTTAAATGCAGTTTTGTTTCAAAAATCGAGCAAATTCTAAAAATAACTTCATATTTGAAGTGGGGCCATTTTTGACGGAGATATGGCCATTAATACAATATATAATTTTAGATGAGT
>JAEIFX010000269.1:0-28927 GCA_018904325.1 Drosophila murphyi | reverse complement strand
ATCTAAAATTATATATTATGTTAATGGCCATATCTCTGTCAAAAATGGCCCCACGCCAATAATGAAGTTACTTTTAGACTTTGCTCGATTTTTGAAACAAAACTGCATTAAAACAAAATGACTTCAGACTCATCTAAAATTACATATTGTATTAATGGCCATATCTCCATCAAAAATGGCCCCACATAAAATATGAAGTTACTTTTAGACTTTGCTCGATTTTTGAAACAAAACTGCATTAAAACAAAATGACTTCAGACTCATCTAAAATTATATATTATATTAATGGCCATATCTCTGTCAAAAATGGCCCCACTTAAAATCTGAAGGTATTTTTAGAATTTGCTCGATTTTTGAAACAAAACTGCATTTAAAGAAAATGCCTTCAGACTCATCTAAAATTATATATTTTGTTATAAAGGGCCATCTCCCCGTAAAAATGGCCCTACATAAAATATGAAGTTACTTTTAGAAATTGCTCGATTTTTGAAACGAAACTGAATTTAAAGAATATGACTTCAGACTCATCTAAAATTATATGTTATATTAATGGCCATATCTCCGTCAAAAATGGCCCCACTTCAAATATGAAGGTATTTTTAGAATTTGCTCGATTTTTAAAACAAAACTGCGTTTAAAGAAAATGTCTTCAGACTCATCCAAATTTATATATTATATTAATGGCCATATCTCCGTCAAAAATGGCCCCACTTCAAATATGAAGGTATTTTTAGAAATTGCTCGATTTGTGAAACAAAACTGCATTTAAACAAAATGACTTCAGACTCATCTAAAGTTATATATTGTATTAATGGCCATATCTCTGTCAAAAATGGCATCACTTCAAATATGGAGTTACTTTTAGAAATTGCTCGATTTTTTAAACAAAACTGCATTTAAAGAAAATGTCTTCAGACTCATCTAAAATTATATATTGTATTAATGGCCATATCTCCGTCAAAAATGGCCCCACATAAAATATGAAGTTACTTTTAGAAATTGCTCGATTTTTGAAACAAAACTGCATTTAAAGAAAATGACTTCAGACTCATCAAAAATTATATATTGTATTAATGGCCATATCTCCGTCAAAAATGGACCCACGCCAATAATGAAGGTAATTTTAGAATTTGATCGATTTTTAAAACAAAACTGCGTTTAAAGAAAATGTCTTCAGACTCATCCAAATTTATATATTATATTAATGGCCATATCTCCGTCAAAAATGGCCCCACTTCAAATATGAAGGTATTTTTAGAAATTGCTCGATTTGTGAAACAAAACTGCATTTAAACAAAATGACTTCAGACTCATCTAAAGTTATATATTGTATTAATGGCCATATCTCTGTCAAAAATGGCATCACTTCAAATATGGAGTTACTTTTAGAAATTGCTCGATTTTTTAAACAAAACTGCATTTAAAGAAAATGTCTTCAGACTCATCCAAGATTATTTATTGTATTAATGGCCATATCTCTGTCAAAAATAGTCCCACTTCAAATATGAAGGTATTTTTAGAAATTGCTCGATTTGTGAAACAAAACTACATTTATACAAAAAGACTTCAGAATCATCTAAAGTTATATATTGTATTAATGGCCATATCTCTGTCAAAAATGGCCCCATTTCAAATATGGAGTTACTTTTAGAAATTGCTCGATTTTTGAAACAAAACTGCATTTAAAGAAAATGACTTCAGACTCGTCTAAAATTATATATTATGTTAAAGGCCATATCTCCGCCAAAAGTGGCCCCACGCCAATAATGAAGTTATTTTTAGACTTTGCTCGATTTTTGAAACAAAACTGCATTAAAACAAAATGACTTCAGACTCATCTAAAATTATATATTGTATTAATGGCCATATCGCTGTCAAAAATGGCCCCACTTAAAATCTGAAGGTATTTTTAGAATTTGCTCGATTTTTGAAACAAAAATGCATTTAAGGAAAATGTCTTCAGACTCATCTAAAATTATATATTGTATTAATGGCCATATCTCCGTCAAAAATGGCCCCACATAAAACATGAAGTTACTTTTAGAAATTGGTCGATTTTTGAAACGAAACTGCATTTAAAGAAAATGACTTCAGACTCATCTAAAGTTATATATTATATTAATGGCCATATCTCCATCAAAAATGGCCCCACTTCAAATATGAAGGAATTTTTAGACTTTGCTCGATTTTTGAAACAAAACTGCATTAAAACGAAATGACTTCAGACTCATCAAAAATTATATATTGTATTAATGGCCATATCTCTGTCAAAAATGGCATCACTTCAAATATGGAGTTACTTTTAGAAATTGCTCGATTTTTTAAACAAAATTGCATTAAAATAAAATGACTTCAGACTCATCAAAAATTACATATTATAATAAGGGCTATATCTGCGTAAAAAAGGGCCCCACTTAAAATATGAAGGTATTTTTAGAAATTGCTCGATTTTTGAAACAAAACTGCATTTAAAGAAAATGACTTCAGACTCATCTAAAATTATATATTGTATTAATGGCCATATCTCCGTCAAAAATGGCCCCACGCCAATAATGAAGTTATTTTTATACTTTGTTCGATTTATGAATCAAAACTGCATTTAAAGAAATTGACTTCAGACTCATCTAAAATTATATATTATATTAATGGCCATATCTCTGTCAAAAAGGGGCCCACTCCAATAATAAAGTTACTTTTAGAAATTGCTCGATTTTTTAAACAAAACTGCAGTTAAACAAAATGACTTCAGACTCATCTAAAATTATATATTATATTAATGGCCATATCTCTGTTAAAATTGGCCCCACTTCAAATATGAAGTTACTTTTAGAAATTGCTCGGTTTTTGAAACAAAACTGCATTTAAAGAAAATGACTTCAGACTCATCTAAAATTATATATTGTATTAATGTCCATATCTCCGTCAAAAATAGTCCCACTTCAAATATGAAGGTATTTTTAGAAATTGCTCGATTTGTGAAACAAAACTGCATTTAAAGAAAATGACTTCAGACTCATCTAAAATTATATATTGTATTAATGGCCATATCTCCGTCAAAAATGGCCCCACGCCAATAATGAAGTTATTTTTAGACTTTGCTCGATTTATGAATCAAAACTGCATTTAAAGAAAATGACTTCAGACTCATCTAAAATTATATATTATATTAAGGGCTATATCTGCGTCAAAAAGGGCCCCACTTAAAATATGAAGGTATTTTTAGAATTTGCTCGATTTTTTAAACAAAACTGCATTTAAACAAAATGACTTCAGACTCATCTAAAATTTTATATTATATTAATGGCCATATCTCTGTCAGAATTGGCCCTACTTCAAATATGAAGGTATTTTTAGAAATTGCTCGATTTGTGAAACAAAACTGCATTTATACAAAATGACTTCAGAATCATCTAAAGTTATATATTGTATTAATGGCCATATCTCTGTCAAAAATGGCCCCACTTCAAATATGGAGTTACTTTTAGAAATTGCTCGATTTTTTAAACAAAACTGCATTTAAAGAAAATGTCTTCAGACTCATCCAAGATTATTTATTGTATTAATGGCCATATCTCTGTCAAAAATAGTCCCACTTCAAATATGAAGGTATTTTTAGAAATTGCTCGATTTGTGAAACAAAACTGCATTTAAAGAAAATGACTTCAGACTCATCTAAATTTATATATTATATTAATGGCCATATCTCTGTCAAAAATGGCCCCATTTCAAATATGGAGTTACTTTTAGAAATTGCTCGATTTTTTAAACAAAACTGCATTTAAACAAAATGACTTCAGACTCATCTAAAATTATATATTATATTAATGGCCATATCTCCGTCAAAAATGGCCCCACATAAAATATGAAGTTATTTTTATACTTTGCTCGATTTATGAATCAAAACTGCATTTAAAGAAAATGACTTTAGACTCATCTAAAGATATATATTGTATTAATGGCCATATCTGCGTAAAAAAGGGCCCCACTTAAAATATGAAGGTATTTTTAGAAATTGCTCGATTTTTGAAACAAAACTGCATTTAAAGAAAATGACTTCAGACTCGTCTAAAATTATATATTATGTTAATGGCCATATCTCCGCCAAAAGTGGCCCCACGCCAATAATGAAGTTATTTTTAGACTTTGCTCGATTTTTGAAACAAAACTGCATTAAAACAAAATGACTTCAGACTCATCTAAAATTATATATTGTATTAATGGCCATATCTCCGTCAAAAATGGCCCCACATAAAATATGAAGTTATTTTTATACTTTGCTCGATTTATGAATCAAAACTGCATTTAAAGAAAATGACTTTAGACTCATCTAAAGATATATATTGTATTAATGGCCATATCTGCGTCAGAAATGGCCCCTCTTCAAATATGGAGTTACTTTTAGAAATTGCTCGATTTTTTAAACAAAACTGCATTTAAACAAAATGACTTCAGACTCATCTAAAATTACATATTATATTAATGGCCATATCTCCGTCAAAAATGGCCCCACTTCAAATATGAAGGTATTTTTAGAATTTGCTCGATTTGTGAAACAAAACTGCATTTAAAGAAAATGACTTCAGACTCACCTAAAATTATATATTGTATTAATGGCCATATCTCCGTCAAAAATGGCCCCACTTCAAATATGGAGTTACTTTTAGAAATTGCTCGATTTTTGAAACAAAACTGCATTTAAAGAAAATGACTTCAGACTCATCTAAAATTATATATTGTATTAATGGCCATATCTCCGTCAAAAATGGCCCCACTCCAAAAATGAAGTTATTTTTAGACTTTGCTCGATTTTTGAAACAAAACTGCATTTAAAGAAAATGACTTCAGACTCATCTAAAATTATATATTATATTAATGGCCATATCTCTGTCAAAAAGGGGCCCACTTCAAATATGAAGTTATTTTTAGAATTTGCTCGATTTTTAAACAAAACTGCATTTAAAGAAAATGACTTCAGACTCATCTAAAATTATATATTGTATTAATGGCCATATCTCCGTCAAAAATGGCCCCACATAAAATATGAAGTTATTTTTAGAATTTGCTCGATTTTTGAAACAAAACTGCATTTAAAGAAAATGACTTTAGACTCATCTAAAATTATATATTGTATTAATGGCCATATCTCCGTCAAAAATGGCCCCACTTAAAATATGAAGGTATTTTTAGAATTTGCTCGATTTTTGAAACAAAACTGCATTTAAAGAAAATGTCTTCAGACTCATCTAAATTATATATTGTATTTATGGCCATATCTCCGTCAAAAATGGCCCCACTTCAAATATGAAGTTACTTTTAGAAATTGCTCGATTTGTGAAACAAAACTGCATTTAAAGAAAATGACTTCAGACTCATCTAAAATTATATATTGTATTAATGGCCATATCTCCGTCAAAAATGGCCCCACGCCAATAATGAAGTTATTTTTATACTTTGCTCGATTTATGAATCAAAACTGCATTTAAAGAAAATGACTTCAGACTCATCTAAAATTATATATTATATTAATGGCCATATCTCTGTCAAAAATGGGCCCACTTCAATAATAAAGTTACTTTTAGAAATTGCTCGATTTTTTAAACAAAACTGCATTTAAACAAAATGACTTCAGACTCATCTAAAATTATATATTATATTAATGGCCATATCTCTGTCAAAATTGGCCCCACTTCAAATATGAAGGTATTTTTAGAAATTTCTCGATTTGTGAAACAAAACTGCATTTATACAAAATGACTTCAGACTCACCTAAAGTTATATATTGTATTAATGGCCATATCTCTGTCAAAAATGGCCCCACTTCAAATATGGAGTTACTTTTAGAAATTGCTCGATTTTTAAACAAAACTGCATTTAAAGAAAATGTCTTCAGACTCATCCAAGATTATTTATTGTATTAATGGCCATATCTCTGTCAAAAATAGTCCCACTTCAAATATGAAGGTATTTTTAGAAATTGCTCGATTTGTGAGACAAAACTGCATTTAAACAAAATGACTTCAGACTCATCTAAAGTTATATATTTTATTAATGGCCATATCTCTGTCAAAAATGGCCCCATTTCAAATATGGAGTTACTTTTAGAAATTGCTCGATTTTTTAAGCAAAACTGCATTTAAAGAAAATGACTTCAGACTCGTCTAAAATTATATATTATGTTAATGGCCATATCTCTGTCAAAAATGGCCCCACGCCAATAATGAAGTTATTTTTAAACTTTGCTCGATTTTTGAAACAAAACTGCATTAAAACAAAATGACTTCAGACTCATCTAAAATTATATATTGTATTAATGGCCATATCTCCATCAAAAATGGCCCCACATAAAATACGAAGTTATTTTTATACTTTGCTCGATTTATGAATCAAAACTGCATTTAAAGAAAATGACTTTAGACTCATCTAAAATTATATATTATATTAATGGCCATATCTCTGTCAAAAATGGCCCCACTTAAAATCTGAAGTTACTTTTAGAAATTGCTCGATTTTTGAAACGAAACTGCATTTAAAGAATATGACTTCAGACTCATCTAAAATTATGTATTATATTAATGGCCATATCTCCGTCAAAAATGGCCCCACTTCAAATAAGAAGGTATTTTTAGAAATTGCTCGATTTGTGAAACAAAACTGCATTTAAACAAAATTACTTCAGACTCATCTAAAGTTATATATTGTATTAATGGCCATATCTCTGTCAAAAATGGCATCACTTCAAATATGGAGTTACTTTTAGAAATTGCTCGATTTTTTAAACAAAACTGCATTTAAAGAAAATGTCTTCAGACTCATCTAAAATTATATATTGTATTAATGGCCATATCTCCGTCAAAAATGGCCCCACATAAAATATGAAGTAACTTTTAGAAATTGCTCGATTTTTTAAACAAAACTGCATTTAAAGAAAATGACTTCAGAATCATCTAAAATTATATATTGTATTAATGGCCATATCTCCGTCAAAAATGGCCCCACGCCGATAATGAAGTTATTTTTATACTTTGCTCGATTTATGAATCAAAACTGCATTTAAAGAAAATGACTTCAGACTCATCTAAAATTATATATTATATTAATGGCCATATCTCTGTCAAAAAGGGGCCCACTCCAATAATAAAGTTACTTTTAGAAATTGCTCGATTTTTTAAACAAAACTGCAGTTAAACAAAATGACTTCAGACTCATCTAAAATTATATATTATATTAATGGCCATATCTCTGTTAAAATTGGCCCCACTTCAAATATGAAGTTACTTTTAGAAATTGCTCGATTTTTGAAACAAAACTGCATTTAAAGAAAATGACTTCAGACTCATCTAAAATTATATATTGTATTAATGGCCATATCTCTGTCAAAAATGGCCCCACTTAAAATATGAAGTTACTTTTAGAAATTGCTGGATTTTTGAAAGAAAACTGCATTTAAAGAAAATGTCTTCAGACTCATCTGAAATTATATATTGTATTAATGGCCATATCTCCATCAAAAATAAATCCACTTCAAACATGAAGTTACTTTTAGAAATTGCTCGATTTTTGAAACAAAACTGCATTTAAAGAAAATGCCTTCAGACTCATCTAAAATTATATGTTGTATTAATGGCCATATCTCCGTCAAAAATGGTCCCACTTAAAATCTGAATGTATTTTTAGAATTTGCTCGATTTTTGAAACAAAAGTGCATTTAAAGAAAATGTCTTCAGACTCATCTAAAATTATATATTGTATTAATGGCCATATCTCCGTCAAAAATAGATCCACTTCAAATATGAAGTTATTTTTAGAATTTGCTCGATTTTTGAAACAAAACTGCATTTAAAGAAAATGTCTTCAGACTCATCTAAAATTATATATTATCTCCACTAAATATGAAGGTATTTTTAGAATTTGCTCGATTTTTGAAACAAAACTTCAATTAAACAAAACGACTTCAGACTCATATAAAATTATATTCTGTATTAATGGCTTTATCTCTGTCAAAAATGGCCCCACATAAAATATGGAGTTGCCTTTAGAATTTGCTCGATTTTTGAAACAGAACTGCATTTAAAGAAAATGTCTTCAGACTGATCTAAAATTATATATTGTATTAATGGCCATATCTAAGTCAAAAATGGCCCCACTTAAAATCTGAAGGTATTTTTAAAATTTGCTCGATTTTTGAAACAAAACTGCATTTAAAGAAAATGACTTCAGACTCATCTAAAATTATATATTATATTAATGGCCATATCTCCGTCAAAAAATGGCCCCACTTCAAATATGAAGGTATTTTTAGAATTTGCTCGATTTTTGAAACAAAACTGCATTTAAAGAAAATGACTTCAGACTCATCTAAAATTATATATTGTATTAATGGCCATATCTCCGTCAAAAATGGCCCCACTTCAAATATGAAGGTATTTTTAGAATTTGCTCGATTTTTAAAACAAAACTGCATTTAAAGAAAATGTCTTCAGACTCATCCAAATTTATATATTATATTAATGGCCATATCTCCGTCAAAAATGGCCCCACTTCAAATATGAAGGTTTTTTTAGAATTTGCTCGATTTTTGAAACAAAACTGCATTTAAAGAAAATGTCTTCAGACTCATCTAAAATTATATATTGTATTAATGGCCATATCTCCGTCAAAAATGGCCCCACTTAAAATATGAAGTTACTTTTAGAAATTGCTGGATTTTTGAAACAAAACTGCATTTAAAGAAAATGTCTTCAGACTCATCTAAAATTATATATTATCTCCATTAAATATGAAGGTATTTTTAGAATTTGCTCGATTTTTGAAACAAAACTTCAATTAAACAAAACGACTTCAGACTCATATAAAATTATATTCTGTATTAATGGCTTTATCTCTGTCAAAAATGGCCCCACATAAAATATGAAGTTGCCTTTAGAATTTGCTCGATTTTTGAAACAGAACTGCATTTAAAGAAAATGTCTTCAGACTCATCTAAAATTACATATTGTATTAATGGCCATATCTAAGTCAAAAATGGCCCCACTTAAAATCTGAAGGTATTTTTAAAATTTGCTCGATATTTGAAACAAAACTGCATTTAAAGAAAATGACTTCAGACTCATCTAAAATTGTATATTGTATTAATGGCCATATCTCCGTCAAAAATGGCCCCACATAAAATATGAAGTTACTTTTAGAAATTGCTCGATTTTTGAAACAAAACTGCTTTTAAAGAAAATGACTTCAGACTCATCTAATATTATATATTATATTAATGGCCATATCTCGGTCAAAAATGGCCCCACTTCAAATATGAAGGTATTTTTAGAATTTGCTCGATTTTTAAGACAAAACTGCATTTAAAGAAAATGTCTTCAGACTCATCCAAATTTATATATTATATTAATGGCCATATCTCCGTCAAAAATGGCCCCACTTCAAACATGAAGGTATTTTTAGAATTTGCTCGATTTTTGAAACAAAACTGAATTTAAACAAAATGACTACAGACTCATCTAAAATTATATATTGTATTAATGGCCATATCTCCGTCAAAAATGGCCCCACGCCAATAATGAAGTTATTTTTATACTTTGCTCGATTTATGAATCAAAACTGCATTTAAAGAAAATGACTTCAGACTCATCTAAAATTATATATTATATTAATGGCCATATCTCTGTCAAAAATGGGCCCACTCCAATAATAAAGTTACTTTTAGAAATTGCTCGATTTGTGAAACAAAACTGCATTTAAACAAAATGACTTCAGACTCATCTAAAATTATATATTATATTAATGGCCATATCTCTGTCAAAATTGGCCCTACTTCAAATATGAAGGTATTTTTAGAAATTGCTCGATTTGTGAAACAAAACTGCATTTATACAAAATGACTTCAGACTCACCTAAAGTTATATATTGTATTAATGGCCATATCTCTGTCAAAAATGGCCCCACTTCAAATATGGAGTTACTTTTAGAAATTGCTCGATTTTTAAACAAAACTGCATTTAAAGAAAATGTCTTCAGACTCATCCAAGATTATTTATTGCATTAATGGCCATATCTCTGTCAAAAATAGTCCCACTTCAAATATGAAGGTATTTTTAGAAATTGCTCGATTTGTGAGACAAAACTGCATTTAAACAAAATGACTTCAGACTCATCTAAAGTTATATATTTTATTAATGGCCATATCTCTGTCAAAAATGGCCCCATTTCAAATATGGAGTTACTTTTAGAAATTGCTCGATTTCTTAAACAAAACTGCATTTAAAGAAAATGACTTCAGACTCGTCTAAAATTATATATTATGTTAATGGCCATATCTCTGTCAAAAACGGCCCCACGCCAATAATGAAGTTATTTTTAGACTTTGCTCGATTTTTGAAACAAAACTGCATTAAAACAAAATGACTTCAGACTCATCTAAAATTATATATTGTATTAATGGCCATATCTCCATCAAAAATGGCCCCAAATAAAATATGAAGGTATTTTTAGAATTTGCCCGATTTTTGAAACAAAACTGCATTTAAAGAAAATGTCTTCAGACTCATCTAAAATTATATATTATCTCCACTAAATATGAAGGTATTTTTAGAATTTGCTCGATTTTGGAAACAAAACTTCAATTAAACAAAACGACTTCAGACTCATATAAAATTATATTCTGTATTAATGGCTTTATCTCTGTCAAAAATGGCCCCACATAAAATATGAAGTTGCCATTAGAATTTGCTCGATTTTTGAAACAGAACTGCATTTAAAGAAAATGTCTTCAGACTCATCTAAAATTGTATATTGTATTAATGGCCATATCTCCGTCAAAAATGGCCCCACATAAAATATGAAGTTACTTTTAGAAATTGCTCGATTTTTGAAACAAAACTGCTTTTAAAGAAAATGACTTCAGACTCATCTAATATTATATATTATATTAATGGCCATATCTCCGTCAAAAATGGCCCCACTTCAAATATGAAGGTATTTTTAGAATTTGCTCGATTTTTAAAACAAAACTGCATTTAAAGAAAATGTCTTCAGACTCATCCAAATTTATATATTATATTGATGGCCATATCTCCGTCAAAAATGGCCCCACTTCAAACATGAAGGTATTTTTAGAATTTGCTCGATTTTTGAAACAAAACTGAATTTAAACAAAATGACTACAGACTCATCTAAAATTATATATTGTATTAATGGCCATATCTCCGTCAAAAATGGCCCCACGCCAATAATGAAGTTATTTTTATACTTTGCTCGATTTATGAATCAAAACTGCATTTAAAGAAAATGACTTCAGACTCATCTAAAATTATATATTATATTAATGGCCATATCTCTGTCAAAAAGGGGCCCACTCCAATAATAAAGTTACTTTTAGAAATTGCTCGATTTTTTAAACAAAACTGCATTTAAACAAAATGACTTCAGACTCATCTAAAATTATATATTATATTAATGGCCATATCTCTGTCAAAATTGGCCCTACTTCAAATAATATTTAAAAAAAAAACTAAAAAAACAAACTTCAAATATGAAGGTATTTTTAGAAATTGCTCGATTTGTGAAACAAAACTGCATTTATACAAAATGACTTCAGACTCACCTAAAGTTATATATTGTATTAATGGCCATATCTCTGTCAAAAATGGCCCCACTTCAAATATGGAGTTACTTTTAGAAATTGCTCGATTTTTAAACAAAACTGCATTTAAAGAAAATGTCTTCAGACTCATCCAAGATTATTTATTGTATTTATGGCCATATCTCTGTCAAAAATAGTCCCATTTCAAATATGGAGTTACTTTTAGAAATTGCTCGATTTTTTAAACAAAACTGCATTTAAAGAAAATGACTTCAGACTCGTCTAAAATTATATATTATGTTAATGGCCATATCTCCGCCAAAAGTGGCCCCACGCCAATAATGAAGTTATTTTTAGACTTTGCTCGATTTTTGAAACAAAACTGCATTAAAACAAAATGACTTCAGACTCATCTAAAATTATATATTGTATTAATGGCCATATCTCCATCAAAAATGGCCCCACATAAAATATGAAGTTATTTTTATACTTTGCTCGACTTATGAATCAAAACTGCATTTAAAGAAAATGACTTTAGACTCATCTAAAATTATATATTATATTAATGGCCATATCTCTGTCAAAAATGGCCCCACTTAAAATCTGAAGGTATTTTTAGAATTTGCCAGATTTTTGAAACAAAACTGCATTTAAAGAAAATGTCTTCAGACTCATCTAAAATTATATATTGTATTAATGGCCATATCTCCGTCAAAAATGGCTCCACTTAAAATATGAAGTTACTTTTAGAAATTGCTGGATTTTTGAAACAAAACTGCATTTAAAGAAAATGTCTTCAGACTCATCTCAAATTATATATTATCTCCATTAAATATGAAGGTATTTTTAGAATTTGCTCGGTTTTTGAAACAAAACTTCAATTAAACAAAACGACTTCAGAATCATATAAAATTATATTCTGTATTAATGGCTTTATCTCTGTCAAAAATGGCCCCACATAAAATATGAAGTTGCCTTTAGAATTTGCTCGATTTTTGAATCAGAACTGCATTTAAAGAAAATGTCTTCAGACTCATCTAAAATAATATATTGTATTAATGGCCATATCTAAGTCAAAAATGGCCCCACTTAAAATCTGAAGGTATTTTTTAAATTTGCTCGATTTTTGAAACAAAACTGCATTTAAAGAAAATGACTTCAGACTCATCTAAAATTGTATATTGTATTAATGGCCATATCTCCGTCAAAAATGGCCCCACATAAAATATGAAGTTACTTTTAGAAATTGCTCGATTTTTGAAACAAAACTGCTTTTAAAGAAAATGACTTCAGACTCATCTAATATTATATATTAAATTAATGGCCATATCTCCGTCAAAAATGGCCCCACTTCAAATATGAAGGTATTTTTAGAATTTGCTCGATTTTTAAACCAAAACTGCATTTAAAGAAAATGTCTTCAGACTCATCCAAATTTATATATTATATTAATGGCCATATCTCCGTCAAAAATGGCCCCACTTCAAATATGAAGGTATTTTTAGAATTTGCTCGATTTTTGAAACAAAACTGAATTTAAACAAAATGACTACAGACTCATCTAAAATTATATATTGTATTAATGGCCATATCTCCGTCAAAAATGGCCCCACTTCAAATATGAAGGTATTTTTAGAATTTGCTAGATTTTTAAAACAAAACTGCATTTAATGAAAATGACTTCAGACTCATCTAAAATTATATATTGTATTAATGGCCATATCTCCGTCAAAAATGGCCCCACGCCAATAATGAAGTTATTTTTATACTTTGCTCGATTTATGAATCAAAACTGCATTTAAAGAAAATGACTTCAGACTCATCTAAAATTATATATTATATTAATGGCCATATCTCTGTCAAAAATGGGCCCACTCCAATAATAAAGTTACTTTTAGAAATTGCTCTATTTTTTAAACAAAACTGCATTTAAACAAAATGACTTCAGACTCATCTAAAGTTATATATTATATTAATGGCCATATCTCTGTCAAAATTGGCCCCACTTCAAATATGAAGGTATTTTTAGAAATTTCTCGATTTGTGAAACAAAACTGCATTTAAACAAAATGACTTCAGACTCATCTAAAGTTATATATTTTATTAATGGCCATATCTCTGTCAAAAATGGCATCACTTCAAATATGGAGTTACTTTTAGAAATTGCTCGATTTTTTAAACAAAACTGCATTTAAAGATAATGTCTTCAGACTCATCTAAAATTATATATTGTATTAATGGCCATATCTCCGTCAAAAATGGCCCCACATAAAATATGAAGTAACTTTTAGAAATTGCTCGATTTTTGAAACAAAACTGCATTTAAAGAAAATGACTTCAGACTCATCTAAAACTATATATTGTATTAATGGCCATATCTCCGTCAAAAATGGCCCCACGCCAATAATGAAGTTATTTTTATACTTTGCTCGATTTATGAATCAAAACTGCATTTAAAGAAAATGACTTCAGACTCATCTAAAATTATATATTATATTAATGGCCATATCTCTGTCAAAAAGGGGCCCACTCCAATAATAAAGTTACTTTTAGAAGTTGCTCGATTTTTTAAACAAAACTGCAGTTAAACAAAATGACTTCAGACTCATCTAAAATTATATATTATATTAATGGCCATATCTCTGTTAAAATTGGCCCCACTTCAAATATGAAGTTACTTTTAGAAATTGCTCGATTTTTGAAACAAAACTGCATTTAAAGAAAATGACTTCAGACTCATCTAAAGTTATATATTATATTAATGGCCATATCTCTGTCAAAATTGGCCCCACTTCAAATATGAAGGTATTTTTAGAAATTTCTCGATTTGTGAAACAAAACTGCATTTATACAAAATGACTTCAGACTCACCTAAAGTTATATATTTTATTAATGGCCATATCTCTGTCAAAAATGGCCCCATTTCAAATATGGAGTTACTTTTAGAAATTGCTCGATTTTTTAAACAAAACTGCATTTAAAGAAAATGACTTCAGACTCGTCTAAAATTATATATTATGTTAATGGCCATATCTCTGTCAAAAATGGGCCCACTCCAATAATAAAGTTACTTTTAGAAATTGCTCGATTTTTTAAACAAAACTGCATTTAAACAAAATGACTTCAGACTCATCTAAAATTATATATTATATTAATGGCCATATCTCTGTCAAAATTGGCCCCACTTCAAATATGAAGGTATTTTTAGAAATTTCTCGATTTGTGAAACAAAACTGCATTTAAACAAAATGACTTCAGACTCATCTAAAGTTATATATTTTATTAATGGCCATATCTCTGTCAAAAATGGCATCACTTCAAATATGGAGTTACTTTTAGAAATTGCTCGATTTTTTAAACAAAACTGCATTTAAAGATAATGTCTTCAGACTCATCTAAAATTATATATTGTATTAATGGCCATATCTCCGTCAAAAATGGCCCCACATAAAATATGAAGTAACTTTTAGAAATTGCTCGATTTTTGAAACAAAACTGCATTTAAAGAAAATGACTTCAGACTCATCTAAAACTATATATTGTATTAATGGCCATATCTCCGTCAAAAATGGCCCCACGCCAATAATGAAGTTATTTTTATACTTTGCTCGATTTATGAATGAAAACTGCATTTAAAGAAAATGACTTCAGACTCATCTAAAATTATATATTATATTAATGGCCATATCTCTGTCAAAAAGGGGCCCACTCCAATAATAAAGTTACTTTTAGAAATTGCTCGATTTTTTAAACAAAACTGCAGTTAAACAAAATGACTTCAGACTCATCTAAAATTATATATTATATTAATGGCCATATCTCTGTTAAAAAATGGCCCCACTTCAAATATGAAGTTACTTTTAGAAATTGCTCGATTTTTGAAACAAAACTGCATTTAAAGAAAATGACTTCAGACTCATCTAAAATTATATATTGTATTAATGTCCATATCTCCGTCAAAAATAGTCCCACTTCAAATATGAAGGTATTTTTAGAAATTGCTCGATTTTTGAAACGAAACTGCATTTAAAGAAAATGACTTCAGACTCATCTAAAATTATATATTATATTAATGGCCATATCTCTGTCAAAAAGGGCCCCACTCAATAATAAAGTTACTTTTAGAAATTGCTCGATTTTTTAAACAAAACTGCAGTTAAACAAAATGACTTCAGACTCATCTAAAATTATATATTATATTAATGGCCATATCTCTGTCAAAAATGGCCCCACTTAAAATATGAAGCTACTTTTTGAAATTGCTCGATTTTTGAAACGAAACTGCATTTAAAGAAAATGACTTCAGACTCATCTAAAATTATATATTATATTAATGGCCATATCTCTGCCAAAAAGGGGCCCACTCCAATAATAAAGTTACTTTTAGAAATTGCTCGATTTTTTAAACAAAACTGCAGTTAAACAAAATGACTTCAGACTCATCTAAAATTATATATTATATTAATGGCCATATCTCTGTTAAAATTGGCCCCACTTCAAATATGAAGTTACTTTTAGAAATTGCTCGATTTTTGAAACAAAACTGCATTTAAAGAAAATGACTTCAGACTCATCTAAAGTTATATATTATATTAATGGCCATATCTCTGTCAAAATTGGCCCCACTTCAAATATGAAGGTATTTTTAGAAATTTCTCGATTTGTGAAACAAAACTGCATTTATACAAAATGACTTCAGACTCACCTAAAGTTATATATTTTATTAATGGCCATATCTCTGTCAAAAATGGCCCCATTTCAAATATGGAGTTACTTTTAGAAATTGCTCGATTTTTTAAACAAAACTGCATTTAAAGAAAATGACTTCAGACTCATCTAAAATTATATATTATGTTAATGGCCATATCTCTGTCAAAAATGGGCCCACTCCAATAATAAAGTTACTTTTAGAAATTGCTCGATTTTTTAAACAAAACTGCATTTAAACAAAATGACTTCAGACTCATCTAAAATTATATATTATATTAATGGCCATATCTCTGTCAAAAATGGCCCCACTTCAAATATGAAGGTATTTTTAGAAATTGCTCGATTTGTGAAACAAAACTGCATTTATACAAAATGACTTCAGACTCATCTAAAGTTACATATTTTATTAATGGCCATATCTCTGTCAAAAATGGCATCACTTCAAATATGGAGTTACTTTTAGAAATTGCTCGATTTTTTAAACAAAACTGCATTTAAAGAAAATGTCTTCAGACTCATCTAAAATTATATATTGTATTAATGGCCATATCTCCGTCAAAAATGGCCCCACATAAAATATGAAGTAACTTTTAGAAATTGCTCGATTTTTGAAACAAAACTGCATTTAAAGAAAATGACTTCAGACTCATCTAAAATTATATATTGTATTAATGGCCATATCTCCGTCAAAAATGGCCCCACGCCAATAATGAAGTTATTTTTATACTTTGCTCGATTTATGAATCAAAACTGCATTTAAAGAAAATGACTTCAGACTCATCTAAAATTATATATTATATTAATGGCCATATCTCTGTCAAAAAGGGGCCCACTCAATAATATAAGTTACTTTTAGAAATTGCTCGATTTTTTAAACAAAACTGCATTTAAAAAAAATGACTTCAGACTCATCTAAAATTATATATTATATTAATGGCCATATCTCTGTCAAAATTGGCCCCACTTCAAATATGAAGTTACTTTTAGAATTTGCTCGATTTTTGAAACAAAACTGCATTTAAACAAAATGACTTCAGACTCATCTAAAATTATATATTGTATTAATGGCCATATCTCCGTCAAAAATGGTCCCACTTCAAATATGAAGGTATTTTTAGAAATTGCTCGATTTGTGAAACAAAACTGCATTTAAACAAAATGACTTCAGACTCATCTAAAATTATATATTTTATTAATGGCCATATCTCTGTCAAAAATGGCCCCATTTCAAATATGGAGTTACTTTTAGAAATTGCTCGATTTTTTAAACAAAACTGCATTTAAAGAAAATGACTTCAGACTCATCTAAAATTATATATTATGTTAATGGCCATATCTCCGTCAAAAATGGCCCCACGCCAATAATGAAGTTATTTTTAGACTTTGCTCGATTTTTGAAACAAAACTGCATTAAAACAAAATGACTTCAGACTCATCTAAAATTATATATTGTATTAATGGCCATATCTCCGTCAAAAATGGCCCCACATAAAATATGAAGTTATTTTTATACTTTGCTCGATTTATGAATCAAAACTGCATTTAAAGAAAATTGGTTTAGACTCATCAAAAATTATATATTATATTAATGGCCATATCTCTGTCAAAAATGGCCCCACTTAAAATATGAAGTTACTTTTAGAAATTGCTCGATTTTTGAAACGAAACTGCATTTAAAGAAAATGACTTCAGACTCATCTAAAATTATATATTATATTAATGGCCATATCTCCGTCAAAAATGGCCCCACTTCAAATATGAAGGTATTTTTAGAATTTGCTCGATTTTTGAAACAAAACTGCATTTAAAAAAATGCTTCAAAAACTCATTTAAAGAAAATGACTTCAGACTCATCTAAAATTATATATTGTATTAATGGCCATATCTCCGTCAAAAATGGCCCCACTTCAAATATGAAGTTATTTTTAGAAATTGCTCGATTTTTGAAACAAAACTGCATTTAAAGAAAATGACTTCAGACTCATCTAAAATTATATATTGTATTAATGGCCATATCTCCGTCAAAAATGGCCCCACGCCAATAATGAAGTTATTTTTAGAATACTTTGCTCGATTTATGAAACAAAACTGCATTTAAAGAAAATGACTTCAGACTCATCTAAAATTATATATTGTATTAATGGCCATATCTCCGTCAAAAATAGTCCCACTTCAAATATGAAGGTATTTTTAGAAATTGCTCGATTTTTGAAACAAAACTGCATTTAAACAAAATGACTTCAGACTCATCTAAAATTATATATTGTATTAATGGCCATATCTCTGTCAAAAATGGCCCCACTCCAAAAATGAAGTTACTTTTTAGAATTTGCTCGATTTATTGAAACAAAACTGCATTTAAAGAAAATGACTTCAGACTCATCTAAAATTATATATTGTATTAATGGCCATATCTCTGTCAAAAATAGTCCCACTTCAAATATGAAGGTATTTTTAGAATTTGCTCGATTTTTGAAACAAAACTGCATTTAAAGAAAATGACTTCAGACTCATCTAAAATTATATATTGTATTAATGGCCATATCTCCGTCAAAAATGGCCCCACTTCAAATATGAAGTTATTTTTATACTTTGCTCGATTTATGAAATCAAAACTGCATTTAAAGAAAATGACTTCAGACTCATCTAAAATTATATATTATATTAAGGCCATATCTCCAAAAAACCAAAAATAAGTATTTTTACTCCATTTATAAAACTCATTTAAAGAAAATGACTTTATTCATCAATAAAATTATATATTATATTAATGGCCATATCTCTGTCAAAAATGGCCCCACTTCAAAATATGAAGTTACTTTTTAGAAATTGCTCGATTTTTGAAACAAAACTGCATTTAAAGAAAATGACTTCAGACTCATCTAAAATTATATATTGTATTAATGGCCATATCTCCGTCAAAAATGGCCCCACTTCAAATATGAAGTTATTTTTAGAATTTGCTCGATTTTTAAAACAAAACTGCATTTAAAGAAAATGACTTCAGACTCATCTAAAATTTATATATTATATTAATGGCCATATCTCCGTCAAAAAATGGCCCCACTTCAAATATGAAGGTATTTTTAGAAATTGCTCGATTTTTGAAACAAAACTGCATTTAAACAAAATGACTTCAGACTCATCTAAAAGTTATATATTGTATTAATGGCCATATCTCTGTCAAAAAATGGCCCCACTTCAAATATGGAGTTACTTTTTAGAAATTGCTCGATTTTTTAAACAAAACTGCATTTAAAGAAAATGACTTCAGACTCATCTAAAATTATATATTGTATTAATGGCCATATCTCCGTCAAAAATGGCCCCACATAAAATATGAAGTTACTTTTTAGAAATTGCTCGATTTTTGAAACAAAACTGCATTTAAAGAAAATGACTTCAGACTCATCTAAAATTATATATTGTATTAATGGCCATATCTCCGTCAAAAAATGGCCCCACGCCAAAAATGAAGTTAATTTTTAGACTTTGCTCGATTTATGAACAAAACTGCATTTAAAGAAAATGACTTCAGACTCATCTAAAATTATATATTATATTAATGGCCATATCTCCGTCAAAAAATGGCCCCACTTCAAAATATGAAGTTACTTTTTAGAAATTGCTCGATTTTTGAAACAAAACTGCATTTAAAGAAAATGACTTCAGACTCATCTAAAATTATATATTGTATTAATGGCCATATCTCCGTCAAAAATGGCCCCACATAAAATATGAAGGTACTTTTTAGAAATTGCTCGATTTTTGAAACAAAACTGCATTTAAAGAAAATGACTTCAGACTCATCTAAAATTATATATTGTATTAATGGCCATATCTCCGTCAAAAAATGGCCCCACTTCAAAATATGAAGTTATTTTTAGAAATTGCTCGATTTTATGAAACAAAACTGCATTTAAAGAAAATGACTTCAGACTCATCTAAAATTATATATTATATTAATGGCCATATCTCCGTCAAAAATGGCCCCACATAAAATATGAAGTTACTTTTTAGAAATTGCTCGATTTTTGAAACAAAACTGCATTTAAAGAAAATGACTTCAGACTCATCTAAAATTATATATTGTATTAATGGCCATATCTCCGTCAAAAAATGGCCCCACTTAAAATATGAAGTTACTTTTTAGAAATTGCTCGATTTTTGAAACAAAACTGCATTTAAAGAAAATGACTTCAGACTCATCTAAAATTATATATTATATTAATGGCCATATCTCCGTCAAAAATGGCCCCACTTCAAATATGAAGGTATTTTTAGAAATTGCTCGATTTTTGAAACAAAACTGCATTTAAAGAAAATGATCTTCAGACTCATCTAAAATTATATATTATATTAATGGCCATATCTCCGTCAAAAATGGCCCCACTTCAAATATGAGAGTATATTTTTAGAAATTTTTTAAGAACAAAACTGCATTTAAACAAAATGACTTCAGACTCATCTAAAATTATATATTGTATTAATGGCCATATCTCCGTCAAAAATGGCCCCACTTCAAATATGAGTTACTTTTAGATTCGATTTTTGAAACAAAACTGCATTTAAAAAAATGCTTCAGACTCATCTAAAATTATATATTGTATTAATGGCCATATCTCCGTCAAAAATGGCCCCACTAATAAATATGAAGGTATTTTTAGAATTTGCTCGATTTGTGTGAAACAAAACTGCATTTAAACAAAATGACTTCAGACTCATCTAAAATTATATATTATATTAATGGCCATATCTCTGTCAAAAATGGCCCCACTTCAAATATGGAGTTACTTTTAGAAATTGCTCGATTTTTGAAACAAAACTGCATTTAAAGAAAATGACTTCAGACTCATCTAAAATTATATATTGTATTAATGGCCATATCTCCGTCAAAAATAGTCCCACTTCAAATATGAAGGTATTTTTAGAAATTGCTCGATTTGTGAAACAAAACTGCATTTAAAGAAAATGACTTCAGACTCATCTAAAGTTATTATATATTGTATTAATGGCCATATCTCTGTCAAAAATGGCCCCACTTCAAATATGAAGGTTACTTTTAGAAATTGCTCGATTTTTGAAACAAAACTGCATTTAAAGAAAATGACTTCAGACTCATCTAAAATTATATATTGTATTAATGGCCATATCTCCGTCAAAAATGGCCCCACTTCAAATAATGAAGTTATTTTTAGAAATTGCTCGATTTTTGAAACAAAACTGCATTTAAAGAAAATGACTTCAGACTCATCTAAAATTATATATTATATTAATGGCCATATCTCCGTCAAAAAAGGGCCCCTTCAATAATAAAGTTATTTTTAGAAATTGCTCGATTTTTAAACAAAACTGCATTTAAAGAAAATGACTTCAGACTCATCTAAAATTATATATTATATTAATGGCCATATCTCTGTCAAAAAATGGCCCCACTTCAAATATGGAGTTACTTTTAGAAATTGCTCGATTTTTGAAACAAAACTGCATTTAAAGAAAATGACTTCAGACTCATCTAAAATTATATATTGTATTAATGGCCATATCTCCGTCAAAAAATGGCCCCACTTCAATAATGAAGTTATTTTTATAATTTGCTCGATTTATGAATCAAAACTGCATTTAAAGAAAATGACTTCAGACTCATCTAAAATTATATATTATATTAATGGCCATATCTCTGTCCAAAAAGGGGCCCACTTCAAATATGAAGTTATTTTTAGAAATTGCTCGATTTTTGAAACAAAACTGCATTTAAAGAAAATGACTTCAGACTCATCTAAAATTATATATTATATTAATGGCCATATCTCCGTCAAAAATGGCCCCACTTCAAATATGAAGTTATTTTTGGAAATTGCTCGATTTTGAAACAAAACTGCATTTAAAGAAAATGACTTCAGACTCATCTAAAATTATATATTATATTAATGGCCATATCTCCGTCAAAAATGGCCCCACTTCAAATATGAAGTTATTTTTAGACATTTGCTCGATTTATGAAACAAAACTGCATTTAAAGAAAATGACTTCAGACTCATCTAAAATTATATATTATATTAATGGCCATATCTCCGTCAAAAAATGGCCCCACATAAAATATGAAGTTACTTTTAGAAATTGCTCGATTTTGGAAACAAAACTGCATTTAAAGAAAATGACTTCAGACTCATCTAAAATTATATATTGTATTAATGGCCATATCTCTGTCAAAAATGGCCCCACTTAAAATATGAAGTTACATTTTTAGAAATTGCTCGATTTTTGAAACAAAACTGCATTTAAAAAAAATGACTTCAGACTCATCTAAAATTATATATTATATTAATGGCCATATCTCCGTCAAAAATGGCCCCACTTCAAATATGAAGGTATTTTTAGAAATTGCTCGATTTTTAAACAAAACTGCATTTAAAGAAAATGACTCTTCAGACTCATCTAAAATTATATATTATATTAATGGCCATATCTCCGTCAAAAATGGCCCCACTTCAAATATGAAGGTATTTTTAGAAATTGCTCGATTTTTGAAACAAAACTGCATTTAAACAAAATGACTTCAGACTCATCTAAAGTTATATATTGTATTAATGGCCATATCTCTGTCAAAAATGGCACCACTTCCAAATATGGAGTTACTTTTAGAAATTGCTCGATTTTTGAAACAAAACTGCATTTAAAGAAAATGACTTCAGACTCATCCAAAATTATATATTGTATTAATGGCCATATCTCCGTCAAAAATAGTGAAGTTATTTTTAGAAATTGCTCGATTTTTGAAACAAAACTGCATTTAAACAAAATGACTTCAGACTCATCTAAAATTATATATTATATTAATGGCCATATCTCTGTCAAAAAATGGCCCCACTTCAAATATGGAGTTACTTTTTAGAAATTGCTCGATTTTTGAAACAAAACTGCATTTAAAGAAAATGACTTCAGACTCATCTAAAATTATATATTATATTAATGGCCATATCTCCGTCAAAAATGGCCCCACTTCAAATATGAAGGTATTTTTTAGAAATTGCTCGATTTTTGAAACAAAACTGCATTTAAACAAAATGACTTCAGACTCATCTAAAATTATATATTGTATTAATGGCCATATCTCTCTGTCAAAAATGGCCCCACTTCAAATATGGAGTTACTTTTAGAAATTGCTCGATTTTTGAAACAAAACTGCATTTAAAGAAAATGTCTTCAGACTCATCTAAAATTATATATTGTATTAATGGCCATATCTCCGTCAAAATAATTTAAGAACATGACTTCAACTCACTAAAATTAAAAAATCCCCAAAATTATAAAGTTACTTTTAGAAATTGCTCGATTTTTTAAACAAAACTGCATTTAAACAAAATGACTTCAGACTCATCTAAAATTATATATTGTATTAATGGCCATATCTCTGTCAAAAATGGCCCCACTTCAAATATGGAGTTACTTTTAGAAATTGCTCGATTTTTGAAACAAAACTGCATTTAAAGAAAATGACTTCAGACTCATCTAAAATTATATATTATATTAATGGCCATATCTCTGTCAAAAATGGCCCCACTTCAAAAATGAAGTTATTTTTAGAATTTGCTCGATTTTTGAAACAAAACTGCATTTAAAGAAAATGACTTCAGACTCATCTAAAATTATATATTATATTAATGGCCATATCTCCAAAACCAAATAGTACTTTTAGAAATTGCTTTTTTTTTTTAAAAAAAAATTTAATTAAAAAAATTAATTTAAAATTATCTAAAATTATATATTGTATTAATGGCCATATCTCCGTCAAAAATAGTCCCACTTCAAATATGAAGGTATTTTTAGAAATTGCTCGATTTATGAATCAAAACTGCATTTAAAGAAAATGAGTTTAGACTCATCTAAAATTATATATTATATTAATGGCCATATCTCTGTCAAAAATGGCCCCACTTCAAATATGGAGTTACTTTTAGAAATTGCTCGATTTTTGAAACAAAACTGCATTAAAACAAAATGACTTCAGACTCATCTAAAATTATATATTGTATTAATGGCCATATCTCCATCAAAAATGGCCCCACGCCAATAATGAAGTTATTTTTATACTTTGCTCGATTTATGAATCAAAACTGCATTTAAAGAAAATGACTTCAGACTCATCTAAAATTATATATTATATTAATGGCCATATCTCTGTCAAAAAGGGGCCCACTTAATAATATGAAGTTACTTTTAGAAATTGCTCGATTTTTTAAACAAAACTGCATTTAAACAAAATGACTTCAGACTCATCTAAAATTATATATTATATTAATGGCCATATCTCTGTCAAAAATGGCCCCACTTCAAATATGGAGTTACTTTTAGAAATTGCTCGATTTTTGAAACAAAACTGCATTTAAAGAAAATGACTTCAGACTCATCTAAAATTATATATTGTATTAATGGCCATATCTCCGTCAAAAATGGCCCCACTTCAAATATGAAGGTATTTTTAGAAATTGCTCGATTTGTGAAACAAAACTGCATTTAAAGAAAATGACTTCAGACTCATCTAAAATTATATATAATATTAATGGCCATATCTCTGTCAAAAATGGCCCCACTTCAAATATGGAGTTACTTTTAGAAATTGCTCGATTTTTGAAACAAAACTGCATTTAAAGAAAATGACTTCAGACTCATCTAAAATTATATATTGTATTAATGGCCATATCTCCGTCAAAAATAGTCCCACTTCAAATATGAAGGTATTTTTTAGAAATTGCTCGATTTGTGAAACAAAACTGCATTTAAACAAAATGACTTCAGACTCATCTAAAATTATATATTTTATTAATGGCCATATCTCTGTCAAAAATGGCCTCACTTCAAATATGGAGTTACTTTTAGAAATTGCTCGATTTGTGAAACAAAACTGCATTTAAAGAAAATGACTTCAGACTCATCTAAAATTATATATTGTTTTAATGGCCATATCTCCGTCAAAAATAGTCCCACTTCAAATATGAAGTTATTTTTATACTTTGCTCGATTTATGAATCAAAACTGCATTTAAAGAAAATTAGTTTAGACTCATCTAAAATTATATATTATATTAATGGCCATATCTCTGTCAAAAATGGCCCCATTTCAAATATGGAGTTACTTTTAGAAATTGCTCGATTTTTGAAACAAAACTGCATTAAAACAAAATGACTTCAGACTCATCTAAAATTATATATTGTATTAATCGCCATATCTCCATCAAAAATGGCCCCACGCCAATAATGAAGTTATTTTTATACTTTGCTCGATTTATGAATCAAAACTGCATTTAAAGAAAATGACTTCAGACTCATCTAAAATTATATATTATATTAATGGCCATATCTCTGTCAAAAAGGGGCCCACTCTAATAATAAAGTTACTTTTAGAAATTGCTCGATTTTTTAAACAAAACTGCATTTAAAGAAAATGACTTCAGACTCATCTAAAATTATATATTGTATTAATGGCCATATCTCCGTCAAAAATAGTCCCACTTCAAATATGAGGGTATTTTCAGAAATTGCTCGATTAGTGAAACAAAACTGCATTTAAACAAAATGACTTCAGACTCATCTAAAATTATATATAATATTAATGGCCATATCTCTGTTAAAATTGGCCCCACTTCAAATATGGAGTTACTTTTAGAAATTGCTCGATTTTTGAAACAAAACTGCATTTAAAGAAAATGACTTCAGACTCATCTAAAATTATATATTGTATTAATGGCCATATCTCCGTCAAAAATAGTCCCACTTCAAATATGAAGGTATTTTTAGAAATTGCTCGATTTGTGAAACAAAACTGCATTTAAACAAAATGACTTCAGACTCATCTAAAATTATATATTTTATTAATGGCCATATCTCTGTCAGAAATGGCACCACTTCAAATATGGAGTTACTTTTAGAAATTGCTCGATTTTTGAAACGAAACTGCATTTAAAGAAAATGACTTCAGACTCATCTAAAATTATATATTGTATTAATGGCCATATCTCCGTCAAAAATGGCCCCACATAAAATATGAAGTTATTTTTATACTTTGCTCGATTTATGAATCAAAACTGCATTTAAAGAAAATTAGTTTAGACTCATCTAAAATTATATATTATATTAATGGCCATATCTCTGTCAAAAATGGCCCCACTTAAAATATGAAGTTACTTTTTGAAATTGCTCGATTTTTGAAACGAAACTGCATTTAAAGAAAATGACTTCAGACTCATCTAAAATTATATATTATATTAATGGCCATATCTCCGTCAAAAATGGCCCCACTTCAAATATGAAGGTATTTTTAGAATTTGCTCGATTTTTGAAACAAAACTGCATTTAAAGAAAATGACTTCAGACTCATCTAAAATTATATATTGTATTAATGGCCATATCTCCGTCAAAAATGGCCCCACTTAAAATATGAAGTTACTTTTTGAAATTGCTCGATTTTTGAAACGAAACTGCATTTAAAGAAAATGACTTCAGACTCATCAAAAATTATATATTATATTAATGGCCATATCTCCGTAAAAAATGGCCCCACTTCAAATATGAAGGAATTTTTAGAATTTGCTCGATTTTTGAAACAAAACTGCATTAAAACGAAATGACTTCAGACTCATCCAAATTAATATATTATATTAATGGCCATATCTCCGTCAAAAATGGCCCCACTTCAAATATGAAGGTATTTTTAGAAATTGCTCGATTTGTGAAACAAAACTGCATTTAAACAAAATGACTTCAGACTCATCTAAAATTATATATTGTATGAATGGCCATATCTCTGTCAAAAATGGCATCACTTCAAATATGGAGTTACTTTTAGAAATTGCTCGATTTTTTAAACAAAACTGCATTTAAAGAAAATGTCTTCAGACTCATCTAAAATTATATATTGTATTAATGGCCATATCTCCGACAAAAATGGCCCCACATAAAATATGAAGTTACTTTTAGAAATTGCTCGATTTTTGAAACAAAACTGCATTTAAAGAAAATGACATCAGACTCATCTAAAATTATATATTGTATTAATGGCCATATCTCCGTCAAAAATGGCCCCACATAAAATATGAAGTTACTTTTTGAAATTGCTCGATTTTTGAAACGAAACTGCATTTAAAGAAAATGACTTCAGACTCATCTAAAATTATATATTATATTAATGGCCATATCTCCGTCAAAAATGGCCCCACTCCAATAATAAAGTTACTTTTAGAAATTGCTCGATTTTTTAAACAAAACTGCAGTTAAACAAAATGACTTCAGACTCATCTAAAATTATATATTATATTAATGGCCATATCTCTGTTAAAATTGGCCCCACTTCAAATATGGAGTTACTTTTAGAAATTGCTCGATTTTTGAAACAAAACTGCATTTAAAGAAAATGACTTCAGACTCATCTAAAATTATATATTGTATTAATGGCCATATCTCCGTCAAAAATAGTCCCACTTCAAATATGAAGGTATTTTTAGAAATTGCTCGATTTGTGAAACAAAACTGCATTTAAACAAAATGACTTCAGACTCATCTAAAATTATATATTTTATTAATGGCCATATCTCTGTCAAAAAATGGCCCCATTTCAAATATGGAGTTACTTTTAGAAATTGCTCGATTTTTTAAACAAAACTGCATTTAAAGAAAATGACTTCAGACTCGTCTAAAATTATATATTATGTTAATGGCCATATCTCCGCCAAAAATGGCCCCACGCCAATAGTGAAGTTATTTTTAGACTTTGCTCGATTTTTGAAACAAAACTGCATTAAAACAAAATGACTTCAGACTCATCTAAAATTATATATTGTATTAATAGCCATATCTCCGTCAAAAATGGCCCCACATAAAATAGGAAGTTATTTTTATACTTTGCTCGATTTATGAATCAAAACTGCATTTAAAGAAAATAAGTTTAGACTCATCTAAAATTATATATTATATTAATGGCCATATCTCTGTCAAAAATGGCCCCACTTAAAATATGAAGTTACTTTTTGAAATTGCTCGATTTTTGAAACGAAACTGCATTTAAAGAAAATGACTTCAGACTCATCTAAAATTATATATTATGTTAATGGCCATATCTCCGTCAAAAATGGCCCCACTTCAAATATGAAGGTTTTTTTAGAATTTGCTCGATTTTTGAAACAAAGCTGCATTTAAAGAAAATGTCTTCAGACTCATCTAAAATTATATATTGTATTAATGGCCATATCTCCGTCAAAAATGGCCCCACATAAAATATGAAGTTACTTTTTGAAATTGCTCGATTTTTGAAACGAAACTGCATTTAAAGAAAATGACTTCAGACTCATCTAAAATTATATATTATATTAATGGCCATATCTCCGTCAAAAATGGCCCCACTTCAAATATGAAGGAATTTTTAGAATTTGCTCGATTTTTGAAACAAAACTGCATTAAAACGAAATGACTTCAGACTCATCCAAATTTATATATTATATTAATGGCCATATCTCCGTCAAAAATGGCCCCACTTCAAATATGAAGGTATTTTTAGAAATTGCTCGATTTGTGAAACAAAACTGCATTTAAACAAAATGACTTCAGACTCATCTAAAATTATATATTGTTTTAATGGCCA